>JABUQX010121730.1:0-12500 GCA_015478945.1 Trachelipus rathkii | reverse complement strand
AAGATATATTAGTGTTTTTCAATAAGTCTTTACAAGAAGGATTAGTAACGCATGATTTCAAACTTGCTAATATAATTCCTATTTTCAAAAAAGGAAATCGTAAACTCCCGAATATCTACAGACCAATTAATTAGCTTAACTTCTATAGTTGACAAAATTTTTGAACCAATATTAACAAATAGAATAGTTGCACATCTTGAAGATCAAGGATTGTTCAAGAATTCTCAACACAATTTGGGAAGAAATAGATTATGCTTAACAAATTTACTTGATTTTTTTTAATGTGGTTATTAAAGATGTAGATACCTATAAATCTTTTGATGTCATTTACTTAGATTTTCAAAAGGCCTTTGACACCGTCCCTCATCAAAGATTAATGGAAAAGCTTAGAATTCATGGTATTCTAGGAGGACTTTTAATTGAATTAAAATTTTGTTATTGAATCGACGAAATAGAGTCATTATCAATGGTGAGTGCTCAGAATGGGGGAATGTTATTAGTGGTGTACTCTAAGGATTTGTTCTGGGTCCAATATTGCTTATCGTATATGTAAATGACATAGGTGATAATATTTTCAGTAATATTTCAAAATTTACGGATGATACGAAACTTGGAAGTCGCATAAATTGTGAGAAAGATTATCAAATACTCCAAGGTGATTTGAAAAAGATTGTTAATTGGTCAAGAACATGGCAAATGAAATTTAATACCGATAAATGTAAGGTTATACATTATGGGAGTAGGAACAACGAATATGATTATATTATATATACAGTGGTTCCCAAGGTTTTCCTATTCACGACACTCTTACTTAATTTGTTTACTTTGATAACCGAGTCACCTATTTTGTAACCCAGTGGTTCCCAAAGCGTGTGTCGCAGCTTCCCTCTCAGTGGTGACACGAAACATTTATAAAATGTCAGAATTTTATTTCTGTTTTCAATTTAATCTTCTAATAAAGTAATAAAAAAACTAAATAATACCTGATTTTTAAAAGGAAAAAAAGTAATTAGAACTTGACATAAGGTGCTTATGTCAAGTTCTAATTATTTTGTTCTTTTAAAAATTAGCTATTATTTATTTTTATTATTTTATTAGAAGATTAAATTGAAAACAGAAATTAAATTATGACATTTTAATAGTTTCGCGTCACCTCTGAGAGGGAAGCTGCGACACACGCTTTGGGAACCATTGGGTAACAAAATAGATGACTGAGTTATCAAAGTTACCAGTGAGGTAATGATCTAGTATTAATTATTAATTAATTAATAAGTATTAAAAATTTGCGAAACAATGTGCTGAAGATGTTAAGAAAGCTAATAAAGCTCTAGGGTTTATTGCCAAAAAATTCGAATGTAAACTAAAAATATAATAGTTAATTAGTTAGTTAGTTAGACCCTATCTGGAATACGCAGTACAGTTTTGGAGTCCATAACTCAAAAAGAACATAGAAAAAATTGAAAGAATTCAAAGAAGGCCAACCAAATTAATAACGGAAAATTGAGAGGTAAGTCATACGAGCAACGACCCCTTGAACTAGATATCCATTCTTTAAAGACAAAAAGATTGAGAGGAAAATTAAAAGAAGTTTTCAAGATACTAAATAAATTTGACAATACCAATTACAGTCAATTCTTTAGATACGATTTTACTGATGTAACACGAAATAATGGACAAACTTTCTCATAAGTGACTCTAAACCAATATAGAAAAGAATTCCTTTTCTTAAGGTGTAACTGAGAGTGGAATAGTCTTTCTTATGAAATAGTATACAATGGCAACATCGATTCATTCAAAAAAAAAAAAAGTTTGATATAAACTTTAAGAAAATTGGTCTTTGAAATTCAATTCAACTAGATATTTACTTTATTAAAACACTAGAATTAGTGACCTAGATATGGTAAAATCAAGTTGGAACTACTTAATTCATTTAGTAAATGCTAAAAATACATCCTTAAAAAGAATTCGGGCGCCAAACATATATTAACTTTGATGTTCACCGCTTAGAGCGTATCCATTCTAAGACAGTGAACTTATTGATCACACTATTGTCTTTACTTATAATAGCTTTGAGGTTCACCGTTTAGGATGTGTCCGTTCTATGACGGTGATCTCATCGATCACACTGAGTGAGGTAAATAAGTCAAAAACAAAATTTCACAAATCTTTAGCACTATGATGTTTGCTTCTTAAAAACAGATCTATCCTAAGTGAACAAACTGATATGAACATAATATACCAATGCTAAAACATGTAGCAACTATGATGTTAAAAATGCATAAGAAAACGAAACTTAATGGAGAAGAACATAAAAAAAACGAATAATGTTTTCTTTATCATTATTCGACTATTTTATCTATCGGTTTTCTTCTTCTTCTTCTTCTTCTTCTTCTTCTTCTTCTTCTTCTTCTTCTTCTTCTTCTTATGATTAAGAAACGTTTCTGGTATTTAGATGTCGGAGTGTGGTCGGATATTTGCCCTAATTCCTTGACTTTCCAAGTAACTATTTCTTCTTCTTCTTCTTCTTCTTCTTCTTCTTCTTCTTCTTCTTCTTCTTCTTCTTCTTCTTCTTCTTCTTCTTCTTCTTCTTCTTCTTCTTCTTCTTCTTCTTCTTCTTCTTCTTCTTCTTCTTCTTCTTCTTCTTCTTCTTCTTCTTCTTCTTCTTCTTCTTCTTCTTCTTCTTCTTCTTCTTCTTCTTCTTCTTCTTCTTCATATTATTTTCTCAATTGAATTTTTTAGCTTATTTATTTGCTCTTACTAATTGCGATTTAAAAGGCCTTCGAAGCTATTATCCACACGACAGACATTTCATTAAGAACAATCACTATGACAATTGGGGAGAGAGAGAGAGAGAGAGAGAGAGAGAGAGAGAGAGAGAGAGAGAGAATTTTATTTTTAGTCAAATCCAACGAAAATTCATTTCACTAATACGATACACACTCAAAAATATATATATATATATATATATATATATATATATATATATATATATATATATATATATATATATATATATATATATATATATATATATATATATATATATATATATATATATATATATATATATATATATATATATAACTATATATATATATATATATATATATATATATATATATATATATATAATTGGGTGGCCCATATTCTCGAAGTTTGAATACTCTGCACTACCACTGAGCTTGCTTCCATTTTATGAGAAACATCTGTATACAATATCAGCTCAATTGGATATTTTCATTCGGAAAAATAAAAATGTCACAGGAAAAAAATCACTTTTATTTGTTTATCAATCGGTATATTAATTATATTCAGAAATATATTGCACCAAAGTTGTAGATTTATTAAACATATGCAATTGCACATATTATCATCATCTGCCAATTTTTTCTCGCAAGGCTAACACTTCCCTAGAAAAATGTGAAAATCGGTTATTTACACAAAAGTTTGTCGTTGAAATGTCTTTTTTTTATTATTACCTGGAAAGTTTCTAGGGTAATCACTTGCAACCTGAAGCATGAACTGCTTCTGTTGCTATTTTTGCGTAAATAATTTATTATAATCTTCCATAAGCTTTCAATTTATTTACTAATTTCAGACTTTTTAGAAAACTTTCATTTTTATGCCGCGTCAATGGATCTGTCGTAATTAAGGAAGTCATCATCATTCAAGTCAAATATTTCGAAAAATCCTCTAGTTTTAATTGAAAAGATTTCCTCAATTCTATTGTTGATAATTTATAGGAATTTTTCGATTCATTAGTTTTTTGTAAAGCAACACCAGAGATTTTACGATCGATAGTTTGATATTCAAAAGTTTCGAAAAAAAAAACGGGAATGATGATACTGTGCTTTTGCAGCAGAAAGCTCCATGCTTCGACACACACACACACACACACACACACACACACACACACACACACACACACACACACACACACACTGACTAGGAAAACACCAGATTGCGTTCTCCTCTTGTGATAATATTACAAATTTACCATGAACCAGAAAGATTTTCAAGCAATAAATAGTTTTCTGCCATCTAGCTCCCATGATGGATGACACCTGGAACACGGAATTATATTCCACGAGATGGGTCTTCGCCAAGGAAAATTGTTGTTAATTTGTTAATTCTAGAAATTTCTTATAATCTTCTCTAGGCAGCTGTTACCTCAACATATACCTAACAAAGTAAAGAATTCGAGATACATCACATCTCTTAAATTTAAGCTTTCAATCCCTGGTCGGGAATTATGAACACTGATTCCAGACCACGCTCTTTGAAAGTTTTTAAAGATTAATACAGTCGAACCTGCAGTGTTACCCATTTTTCCCTCGAAAACGGTTCAAAGAATAATTTCATATATGTGATGTCTAAAAGGTAAATAGAGAAGATCTTTTTTAAAATATATTTTATCAAAACGCACGGATGGGATGCTGGCCCCTAAAAATAGGAAATGACCGTAGAAGGATGAAATTTGGAGATGATATAGAGGAGGAAGGAGTAAGTAGGATTCGGACTCGGATTCGGAACAGTAGCCGGCACCGAAGCTGGCCTTGGTGCGGTGCCGAGTTAGTAAATATTTGTATAATAATACAATATTTGTATCCTTATATATGTTATCGACCCCGTAGATCTCGAATATGAGGTTTGTAAGTTCATAAAGGGTGTCTGGGGACCCCTCGGAGGGGGTCCCCAGTAGATAGGAATGGAATGCATAAGAGAAGTGGAGAAAGGAGTTGGAGTCGGAGTCAGAGAAGGAACGAGTCGGAAAAGGAATCTGAGCAGAGGAGTAGGAGTCGGTACCGGCACCGGTGCTGGAGCCGGTACGGTGCTGAGTTAATAAATATTCGTTTATTCCTATATTGGTATCAAAATATATGTTTATAAGGTCGTAGAACTCGAATATGAGGGTTGTATATTCGTAAAAGGTGTCGGGGGGTCCCCCAGAAGAAATGCACGGAACACAAAAACAGAAGATGGAGGAAGGAAGAAGGAGGAAGGAGGAAGGATAGAGGAAGGAGCCTGAGAAGGAGTCAGAGTTTGTACCGGCACCGGTGCTGGAGCCTGTGCGGTGCTGAGTTAGCAAACATTCGTTTAGTCCCAGACTGACATTTCTCTTTTCAAAATCTTGTTTTCTTTTTATAAACGTCAACTAAAATATATTGTTTGCTATTTTATTTTATAAGTTTCATTTTACATTTATTCTTTGTGTTTAATTTTTGTTTTCAATTTAAATTTTTTAATTTATTTTCAAATTTTTATTATTTTTATTTATTTTTAATTTATTTTTGTTTTATTTGCTTAAAACATTTTGTTTTTACTAAAATTTTATGCTTTTCATGTTTATAACGTAAAAAATTTGCGTTTTTACACACCCTAAAGCAGAAAATCAGTAAATCAAGCAACCCATTCTACCCTCCCCACCCCTTGATTCATGCCATATTTTGTATAACATAGCACAAATTTTTATTTATTTTTATTTTAGTTTGTTTAAAAATATATTTTTTACCAAAATTTTTATTAAATTTATGTTCATAACTTAAAAAATGTGCATTTTTACACCCTCTAAATCAGTAAATCAGTAAATCAGCAAAGGAAACCACCCACCCTACCCTCCCCACCCCACCTATGATCTTTTGGTTTATTTGTCTATTGATCTATTGATTCAAGTCATATTTTGTATAACATAACACAAAACTTTTATTTACTTATGTTTTATTTTTTTTAAAAAAATATATGTTTTTACTAAATTTTTATTCTTTTTATATTTATAGCTTGAAAAATGTGCGTTTTTTTACACCATCTAAAGCAGTAAATCAGTAAATCAAACCATCAACCCCACCCCTCCCCCCCTCCTCCCTCATCCCCTCCTCCCCCTTCCCATGATCTATTGATCTATTGATCTATTGTTTCAAGTCACATTTCGAGTATCATTTTGGATAAACATAACATAAAAATAAGTTCTTTATACACTGATCAACGAATATACGCTAACGTAACAAAGTTTTGACATTAATAAAGCACCTGAACTAAGAATAAAATGTACAACAACAAACATAACATACCTTAAGCACGAATAAGCTGCTAACATTAACAAAGTTCCATACTTAACAACAGTAAAGTAACTAACATAGCATAAAAAAACGTAGCCTACTCACACTTTGTCAAGCATATCTCTAACATATCATTGTTAATTTTACATTAACAGGTAATATTTAACAAAAATTTGTCCTAACCTTGTCTAATTATCATACTGACCAACGAATATATGCTAACGCAACAAAGTTTTTTTTACATTAACATAGTAATATTTAACAAAAATTTATCATAACCTTACTTAACTATCATATTCCCCAACGAATAATTGCAAACATAGCAAAGTTTTATCCAACCATAAAATAAAAATAAGTTCTTTGAATAAAATATCATAGTAAAGTGTAATAGTTTACTGATCCTCAAGCAGTAAATCTGTAAATCAGTAAATCAAACCACCCGCCCACCCCCCCCTCCCCCACCCTTCCATGATCTATTGATCCATTGGTTCAAGTCATATTTTAAGTATCATTTTGGATAAACAACATAAAAATAAGTTCTTCCTATAATGACCAACGAATATTTGCTAATGTAACAAAGTTTTGAAATCAATAAAGCTAACATATCATAACCTGAACTAAGAATATAATGTACAACGATAAACAAAACATAACTTACGCACGGTTAAACAGCTAACATTAACAAAGTTTCATACTTAACAACAGTAAAATGACTAACATAGCATACAAAACGTCACCTATTCACACTTTTCAAGCATATTTCTAACATATCAATGTTAATTTTAAATTAACATGGTCATATTTAATTAATTATCATATTTAACTATAAATTATCATAACCTTGTCTTATTATCATACTGAACAACGAATATATACTAACGTAACAAAGTTTTTTACATTAACATAGTAAAATTTAACAAAAATTTATCATAACCTTACCTAACTATCATATTCCCCAACGAATAATTGCAAATATAACAAAGTTTCATCCAAACATAACATAAAAATAAGTTCTTTGAGTAAAATATCATGGTAAAGTTTAATAGTTTACTAATCCAAAAGAAGTAAATCAGCATATCAAACCAGCAGCCCCATCCCTCCCCCCTCCTATCCCACCCTTTCATAATCTATTGATCTATTGATTTATTGATCTATTGATTCAAGTCGTATTTCGAGTATCATTTTGGATAAACATAACATAAAAATAAGTTCTTTATATACTGACCAACGAATATATGCTAACGTAACAAAGTTATGACATCAACAAAGCTAACATATCATAACCTGAACTAAGAATATAATGTACAACGACAAACATAACATACCTTACACATGAATAAACAGCTAACATTAACAAAGTTCCATACTTAACAACAGTAAAGTAACTAACATAGCATACAAAACGTAACCTATTCACACTTTTTCAAGCATATCTCTAACATATCAATGTTAATTTTACATTAACATGGTAACATTTAACAAAAATTTATCATAACCTTGTCTAATTATCATACTGACCAACGAATATATGCTAACGTAGCAAAGTTTATTTACATTAACATCGTAATATTTAACAAAAATGTATCATAACCTTACATAACTATCATAATCCCCAACAAATAATTGCAAACATAACAAAGTTTTATCCAACCATAACATAAAAATAAGTTCTTTGAATAAAATATCATAGTAAAGTGCAATAGTTTACTGATCCTAAAGCAGTAAATCAGTAAATTAGTAAATCAAAAAACACACTACACCCCTCCACTCTCTTCCCACCCATCCATGATCTATTGATCTATTGATTCAAGTCATATTTTAAGTATCTTTTTGGATAAACATAATATAAAAATAAGTTCTTTATCTACTGACCAACGCATATATGCTAACGTAACAAAGTTTTGACATCAATAAAGCTAACATATCATAACCTGAACTAAGAAAATAATGTACAGCGATAAACCTAACATACCTTACGCATAAATAAACAGCTAACATTAACAAAGTTCCACACTTAACAATAGTAAAGTGACTAACATAGCATACAAAACGTAACCTATTCACACTTTATCAAGCATATTTCTAACATATCAATGTTAATTTTACATTAACATTTTAATATTTAACAAAAATTTATCATAGCCTTGTCTAATTATCATACTGACCAACAAATATATTCTAACGTGACAAAGTTTTTTACATTAACTTATTAAAATTTATCAAAAATTTATCATAACCTTACCTAACTATCATAAATCTCAACGAATAATTGCAAACATAATAAAGTTTTATTCAAACATAACATAAAAATAAGTTCTTTGAATAAAATATCATAGTAAAGTGTAATAGTTTACTGATCCTCAATCAGTAAGTAAGTAAATCAGTAAATCAAACCACCCGCCCCCTCCTCCCCCCCCTCCTCCCCTCCCCTCCTCCTTCCCCCTTCCATGATCTATTGATCTATTGATCGATTTATTCAAGTCATATTTGGAGTATCATTTTGGATAAACATAGCATAAAAATAAGTTCTTTATACACTAATCAACAAATATATATGCTAACGTAACAAAGTTTTGACATCAATAAAGCTAACATATCATAATCTGAACTAAGAATATAATGTACAACGATAAATCTAACATACCTTACGCATAAATAAACAGCTAACATTAAAAAAGTTTCACAGTTACCAATAATAAAGTGACTAACATAGTATAAAAAACGTAACCTACTCACACTTTTTCAAGCATATCTCTAACATATTAATGTTAATTTTACATTAACATGGTAATATTTAACAAACATTTATCATAACCTTGTCTAATTATCATACTGACCTACAAATATATGCTAACGTAACAAAGTTTTTTACATTAACATACTAATATTTAATAAAAATTTATCATAACCTTACTTAACTATCATAATCCCTACCGAATAATTGCAAACATAACAAAGCTTCATCCAAACATAACATAAAAATAAGTTTTTTGATAAAATATCATAGTAAAGTGTAATAGTTTACTAATCCTAAAGCAGTAGATTAGTAAATCAGTAAATCAAACCACCAGCCCCATCCCTCCCCCCTCACATCCCACCCTTCCATGATCTATTGATCTATTGGTCTATTGATTCAAGTCATATTTCGAGTATCATTTTGAATAAACATAACATAAAAAATAAGTTCTTTATATACTGACAACGAATATATGCTAACGTAACAAAGTTTTGACATCATTAAAGCTAACATATCATAACCTCAACTAAGAATATAATGTACAACGACAAACCTAACATACCTTACGCACGAATAAACAGCCAACATTAACAAAGTTCCATACTTAACAACAGTAAAGTAACTTACATTGCATACAGAACGTAACCTATATCAATGTTGTGCATACGAAACTCAATCTACCCCCCTTTTCCAAAATATCATTAGCAGCTGAAACAGTATTATATAACAAAATCCCTTAACAAAGTGTCCAACCTATCAAAGATTCCAATATCTTGAACTATGAATTGATACTACCTTCATCAAAGTGTTTAGCATATCAAATATAACATCATTTTGAACTATGAATAAACGTAGACATTAACAAAATTCTCTGTCAAACCTAACATTACTCAGCAAAAACTAAAAGCCCACGTTTCTAACACATCATCACCAGCTAACGCAGTAATATCTTGCAAAACTTATATTTTCTAACAAAGCTAGTATAACCTAACAGATCTAAATACCCTGAACTATGAATAAATACTTAAATAACAATGTGTACAGCCTATCAAGAACAATATATTTTTTTAAATTTACATTAAATATCAAAATCAACTTAAGCAAAGTAGTACATAACTCTATTCATTTCCGTCAAATATGTCTCCTATACCCTAACAAACTAACCTACCTAGCAATAATAGGGTAAATCGAACTTACTAACAACGCTGTGTTACTTAAACATATCATCGTGTGCATGTCTTCTTAGAAAGATGAGCTCACTCATCAACATAACAATCTCAATCTTTACTATAAATAACCGTACAAAATATTATTTTATTATCAGATACACGAACATAATTATTATTATTATTATTATTATTATTATTATTATTATTATTATTATTATTATTATTATTATTATTATTATTATTATTATTATTATTATTAGTATTAGTAGTAGTAGTAGTAGTGGTAGTAGTAGTAGTATTTAATAATTACAACAAAGTTCTAATAACCGTAAAGCTAACATAATATCACCTAAACTAAGAACATAACATACCTTACGTTCGAATAAACAGTCAACATGAACAAATTACACTGATTAATATCAGTAAAATAACTACCATAGCATCACAAAGCGTAACCAACTCCCTTACACCCCTACAAAGAAACTAACTATCATACTTTTTTTTATAGTTGTCACCACCACTCACGGGCAGAGCCCAATTCAAGGAGGGGGTGTTACACGTCTCAGAAGCTCACCAACTAATGCAAATTACGCAGATGAGCACAGACGCAGGCTTTAAAGTGAGGAGGTTAAATTCAGCAGGAAACACAGAGATGGAGAATTCCATGAACAGAGGTGGCAGGAAAGAAGGAAGCACCCAGCGTACTAGCCTGGAGTTACCAATATCCACATACGCAGACACAGCACCCCTTGTGCTACGCGGGCGCCGTAAAGGTTTGATGCTATATGACACAGATGTTCAGTTAGGCCTACACGGTAGGCTTAACACTAGGGTTACTTTCATGTTTATTCAAAAGCTTTCATGAATGCGCTCCTTCATCAACATAAATCTCAAATCTTTACTATACGCATAGAACAATTTTCAGCGACGAGTCCCATGACTTGGAGATCACTGAAGAGATGCATGAAGGTATCCTCAGAGATTTTGAAAGGAGGATGTAAGCGGTAAGGGCAACTTATGAAATTAGCCCAAATGAATAAAATTAGCCACATCTGGTAATCCTGCACTGATCACTCAATACACGTCCTTTACCATATATTTTATTGAATTTCAATAACCGCGCAAAAAACTAGTTCGCAGCAGAATCCACAAAAAAAAAAAAATTACTTACTTTGAAAACATTTTCGTTTAAAACACCCCTTATAAAATTAACAGTTTAATACTTTCAGTCTCAAGTGTACTTACAAAGTTAAAATCATATACTTAATTACTTTCTCGATATATATATATATATATATATATATATATATATATATATATATATATATATATATATATATATATATATATATATATATATATATATATATATATATATATATATATTTAGATTTAACAAAAATTTTGGTAAACCTAACTCTTTTGCCAGAAATTATATACAGAAACAATTGTCAAGCATTCAGCAATTTTAAAATTTTCACTATTGCATAAGGAAGAAAGTAAACTTTCTCCATATATATAATATACATATATATATATATATATATATATATATATATATATATATATCTATCTCTCATTTTTATCTAATCACATATATACATTAAAGAATTATAATATATAATAATATATATACATATAATAACTATCAAATATATATATAATAATAATAATAATAATAATATGTATATGTATATATATATATATATATAATATAATAATAATAATATATAATAATAATAATATATATATAATAATAATATAAAATATAATAATAATAATAATAATAATAATAATAATATAATAATATATATATATAATAATATATATCTAATAATAATAATAATAATAATAATAATAATAATATATAATATATATAATATGTATGTATATATCTAATAATAATAATAATAATATGTAATATGTAATATATATAATATATAAATATATATATAATAATAATATTAATAATATGTATCATATATATATATATATATATATATGATTGATTGAGGACTTTACAAGAGATGCCTGCGTGGCAACTGGAGACTGGACACCCTGCAGTGGCATGCTCCCGTATATATATGTATGTAATATATATATATATAATAATAATAATATGTATATATATATATATATATATATATGTAATATATATATATATTTGGATAACTAATATATAATAATATATATACTAATAATAATATATGTATGTATATATATATATATATATATGTATATATATATAATATATATATAATATAAGAAGTATAATAGTATAATAATAATATATATATATGTATATATATAATAATAATATATATAATAATAATATAATAATAATAATAATATAATAATAATAATATATGTAATAATAATAATATAATATAATATAATATCTTTAACTATAATAAATATATGTATATATATATATATATATATGTATATATATGTATATATATAATAATAATAATAATATATAATAATAATATAATAATAATAATAATAATAATAATAATAATAATATATAATAATATA
>JABUQX010121727.1:2500-30866 GCA_015478945.1 Trachelipus rathkii | reverse complement strand
GTCCGTGTTTTTGATTAAATACAAATTCAACTGCAAGTCTTTGTTCAAACCTTTTGGCCCACTAACATCAAACAGCATCCCGCTAAAGAGTGGTGACCATTGGAGTGACATCGAAGCCTACCAGTGGAAGTAGGCTCCCAACACCTAGCCAGCATATTTATCCCCAGCTACGGGCCTACCAAATTTTCGTGCGCAGCTTAAAAGCACGCGTTGGACCCCATCCATAGGCCAGAAAAAGGAAAACCATGCCTGTGTAATATTTAGGACCTTAATTATGATTATTATTATTATTATTATTATTATTATTATTATTATTATTATTATTATTATTATTATTATTATTATTATTATTATTACTTTTACCATTTTATTTTGTTATTTGCGATAACATTTTTATATATAACTATTTTAAAAATTTTCAATTTTATATATATGTGTCAAATATCGAGAACTGAAAAGTACCACCGGAAGCAGAATAGTTTCGAGTCGAAAAGCAGAAAAGTACCACCGGAAGCAGAATAGTTTTGATTAAAAAAAAAAAAAACAGAAAAAGTACCATCGGAAACAAAATAGTTAGTTTTATTTTCGCGCTGTCATCTTTTACATTATTATTATTTTTTTTTTTTTGTATTAGTGCTGTTGTTTTCTCTTCTTCATTTTTCTCTTATTCCCTCTTTCACATTTCTTTTCTCTTACTTTCTTCTACTGCTCTCGTCATGGTTGGGACAGATTCTCCTCCAACCCCTGTGTTTTCTTCGGTTCCCTCTTCCGCTGCTCCTTCTTACTCGGCGTACCCATCTCATGCCTCGTATCCCTGCACTATTTACAACGCCTCTAACGATCCATGTTCCTCTCCGTTTTCTAGAGTTGAGGCCCGTCTTACATCTCTGGAACAAGGCATGGCTGATGTCAAGGCGGTGCTGAAGGACATCTCCGCTATGCTACGGTCCCCAAAGGATTTACCTTCCCGCACCCACTCCTCTGACCGTTCTCCCACCCCGCCCTACGCAATATCCTAACGGATAATTGTTTGTACCACCACGTATTGCCTGAAGCGACGAGTGCCTCCCAGAAACCCTGCACTTTCGGGAAACCTGGGCTTCGCCAGCAATCCATAAGGCGGTGGATCCAGCTGGCCACCCCTCCGTTTTTCTCCCTCTCCGCCTTCTTCGTCTTCCTGATGTCCTGCGCCTTTTTGACAGGTCTACAACACCTGTTCTTCCTGAACGACACCTGAGCGTTCTTATCTTTATTGCCTAGATGATTACTACCCAAAAGTCCGCTGTCCCTGTTCCTGACCGGGCTTTACGCAGCAAATGGTAGTACCATCCCTTTCTATGGGTGAGCGTTTGTGCACCTTAGACCTCTCTCTTCCGCCGTCCAATTCCCCTGGGTATTCGTGGTCGCTGACGTTAACCAAACCCATTTTGGGAGCTGATTTCTGTCACATTTCGACCTTATGTCGATCTAAGAAACAGGAGATTGGTTGACGGTAGTACGTCTCTGTCTTCTGCAGGTAACGTAGTTTCTTCTGCTCTTAAAAGCATCTCTGCGGTTGCTCCTTCTTCTGTTACCTCCCCCTTCTTCACCATCCTGCAGAAGGAATTTCCGGCGCCTTTTGAACCCCTGTTCTTCTTTACTTCTCCTGTTCAACATTCTGTGCGCCACCATATAGAGACTACTGGCTCTCCCACTTCGCTCTGCTCGGGGCGTCTGCCCTCCTGACAAGTTCAAGCAGCCAAGGGGCGGAGTTGAGCACATGCTCGAAACTTGGGGTATCGTCGCCCTCCAAAAGTTCTTGGTCCTCCCCCCTCCACATGGTCCCTAAAGGTACTTCTGATTGGAGGCCTGTGGGAGATTTTTAGGGCTCTGAACGCTTGTGCGATACCAGATCGCTACCCGCGTCCCGCACATCAGTCTTCACCTCTAATCTGGCTCGGTAAATCCATTTTTAGTAAATTGGATCTTGTCAGGGCCTTACCACCAGATCCCAGTCGCACTAGAGAACATACCGAAGACGGCCATCATCACCCCCCTTTTGGACTTTGTAGTATACCAGAATGCCGTTTGGTTTGCGGGGGGCAGCTCAGACTTTCCAACGCTTCATCGATGACGTCCTTAGAGGTCTCCCTTTCGCTTTTGCTTATCTCGACCTCCTCATAGCTTCCTCTTCTCCTGCCGAGCATGAGCAACATCTACGTGCCGTTTTTTGCCAGGTTGGACGAATGTGGCATGCGTCTCAACCCGGCAAAGTGTGTTTTTGGATGTCCCTTCTTCTTACCTTTCTAGGGCACACTGTTTCAGCGGATGGCATTTGTCCTCTTGCAGAGCGCGTCGAGGCCATTCGCACCTTCCCTAGGCCTGTCTCTCAGAAGCAGCTTCGTCAGTACCTCGGCATGCTTAACTTCTATCATCGTTTTCTCAAATCGGGGCGCTGATATTCTTCGACCCTCACCGCTCTCATCCGCCCCAAGACACCGAGGCAGTTCTACAAAAATGGACTGGTCTGACAAAGCTACGGCTGCTTTTTGAAGGCTTCCAAACGAAGCACTCGGCTTCTGCCACACTTCTTAGGTCCACCCCCGGAACTGCAGCTCCGACTAGAGTTCAGGTAGGTGCCTCCCGATTTTGCTGTCGGAGGTGTCTTGCAGCACCTGAACGGAGTGTGGTCTCCCTCGCAATTTGCTCTCGCAGGTTGCAACCTCCTGAGACTCTCGCTACAGTGCTTTTGGGAGGGAGTTACTTGCGATGTATCTCGCCGTTCGTCATTTCCGCTACTTTCTGAAGGGAGTGAGTTCCACATACTCACTGATCACAAACCACTTTCCTTCGCTATGGTCTCCAGAAACGAACGCCACTCTCCTTCGAGAAGCTCGTCACCTTGCGTATGTCTCACAATTCACTACTGATGTCAGACATATGTCAGGTGTCGACAACTTCACTGCTGACGCTCTCTCCGAACATTGAAATCGACGCGATTTCAGCCTTACCCAACATCGACTACAACGCTATGCCAACGTGCCAGACTACTGAGATCCTGCGCTTCCACAAGACTCTTCTCTCAAGCTGAAGTGGCTCAACTTCCTGGGATAGAGAAGAAACTTCTGTGCGATGTCTCTCAAGGAGCTCCTCGTTCCTTCGTACCTGCATCGTTCCGTAAGGCTGTTTTCCTCAATCTTCACTCGCTCTCCCACCCTGGCCATTGAGGCTTCACGCAAACTGCTGTTGCTGCCCGATTTGTGTGGCCTGATCTGAATGCCACGTAGCAACTTGGTGTCGCACTTGTTTTCCCTGCCAGCGTTCTAAGGCCCACCGTCACACCAAGTCCCCGCTAGGCACTTTCTTCCCCCTGGTGCTCGCTTTGAACGGGTCCACATCGACATCGTTGGACCTTCTGCCTCCCTCCCGCGGTAAAAAATACATTCTTACGTGCATAGATCGGTTCACACGGTTGACCGAGGCTATCCCTCTCTCTGTTGCCAACGCCGGAATCCATAGCTAAAGCTTCTTGGCTCATTGGATTTTCGCGCTTTGGTGTGCCGCTTTCTGTCCCAACGGACCAAGGTAGACCTTGTTGAATGCCTTCTTATGGAGAGATTTGATGAATCTTCTTGGTTCAGGAGAAGATTCACACGACTCTTTTAACCCAAAAGGGAACGGCATTGTTTGAACGTATCCACCGTCAGCTAAAGCTGCTTCTCTTCTTAGCTCAGCCCAATCCAAAATTGACTGATGCTCGTCCCGTTTGTAATGCTTTGGCATCGCCTCCGCAGTTAAAGAGGGATCTGTTTCCACTGTTTCGGGCTGCAAATTAGTGTATGGTCTCCTGTCCGTCTTCCAGGGTGACTTCTGTCTCTTGTCTTCTCCTCTTCTAACAGCGGACCCCGCGTTGCTTATTCTTACCCGCGGCAGGCGCTGTGCTTCGTCCTGGAGACCGACTCCTTCTCGTCCCACAAGGTGCATTCTTATATCCCTAAGGACCTTTCCTCCTGCACTCATGTCTTCGTTCGGAACATGACTCCCACCGCCACCGCTCTCCAACCTAAGTACGACGGACCGTTTCCGGTGATACTTTGGAAGGAGAAATTCTTCACGATCCAACGTCCCACACGCACAGAAGTCGTTTCGATCGAATCGCCTTAAGCCTGCTTTCTTCGAGGCAAATCCTCTTCCTGTTCTCGACCCTGACGCCTTACCTTTTGTTTCAATTTCCCCTCCTTCAACTCGTTCTTTTAACGTTTCCTATCTCTCCCCTGCATTCCCCCTCCTTCTCTTCTCCTTCCTCCTCCTCTCCATTTCCTGCATCCTCTCCTTATGTTCCTCCCCCCCCTCCGTCTTCCACAGCAAACAGCACCAATACGACCGGCCGGCTCAGACTCCACCCGCACGGTCAATCGGTCATCGTCACCCTTGCCTCCCTCCGCTCAGGATTCTTCAACTCCAGCTTCACCTCGGGCTACTCTTACGACACATGCAGATGTTCCGACTCGCCCGATCACCCGCTCACAATCTTGGAATCCTGTCCAGACTCCATCCCAACCGCTTACGAGAATATCGAGCAGGGGTAGGCACATTCGATGGCCGGCCGCATTTGAATATTTTCGGGCCTCAGCACTGTGCAGCGGGAGTAAATCTGTGGTAATTGAGTTCAGGTGTCAATCTTACCAACATAGCACGCAAATGCAATAGCGGAGTTTATTAACGAACTCTATTTTCTCACTATGGCAATAGCAAATCTTTCAATGTTTTTGAGTAGCGTTCTCATCTTATTTCTTGCCGCCATTTTCGCACGACATCGACGCTTTATAAATTGCTCACAAGATATGGATTTTTACCATTTATGAAAGTCTTAAAGCTTATTAAAAAGCATATGATATTTTCTCGTATTGCCGAGTGGTTCGGGTCTTTGTTTTATAACTTAAATACAACATTCCTATTCTATATTTATTTGGTAAACACATGAAATTTGCTTCGTAATCCTGCAAAACGATTCTTCTAAAACATATATATATTATTTAATATTATTATATATATAATATATATATATATATATATAGATAATATATATATATATATATATTATATATAATATATATATATTATATATATATATATATATATATATATATATATAATATAATATAATATATATATATAATAACTATATATATATATATATATATATATATATAATCAAAAAATGCAGTTAAATGTAAAATAATTATTGTAGCTAAAATATGTTTGAAAGAATTTGAAACTACTAAGATAAATTTGGTACTACTAAATCTTTCAAAATAATTTCTAAATTAGGAATTGTCTGAGCCGGGAGTTGCTCAATTTTTATTTATACACCAGCTCTTGTTCTACCCAAGAGTTTAGCTGAGCTCCGTCTCCGCAGACCTGATCTCAGACAAAGACATGCGACACATGAGGGGAAGAAGTAGGAAGAGAAGGCCAGAGGCATCCAGGATGAAATTAGTAGGGGAAAAAAGATTGAAGAGATTAGTCTATTCAGTAGGAGTATTAGCTACAGAATCATCAGAGGGAATAAGAGGAGGAAAGACATATCTACAGTTATTGCTAGTCGCTTCCGTTTAATGAAACCATTTTAAGCAAGACTGTTAAAATCCTTGTAGTGATTCAGAGCTGAATAGAATAAGTGATAAAAGAGCGCGAATTTTTCCACTCCATTATTTCAGAAAAGCAAAGGAATATGTAGTTGAACCAATGTATTTTGAGGAGGGAAAGGTTTAGTTGAAAGCGAATGAACCACTTTGCAAAAGTTAGAGTGAAGAGTTCAGCTTCACCAGAGGGTAAAATGTCTGTGCCATCAGAAGATGTTGTTAGAGAGGGAAAGAGGAAGTAGCAAAGTAATGGCCTCCGTTTTTGGCAGATACTGAAGTGTCTTCAGAATCTCAAAAGAGGATTCATTTTGTGAATAGTTAGATTAGAAGCTACACAACCCCCCCACCCCCCCTCCACCCTGCACTTGGTCAAAGTATCAGAAGATAAGATGTTTAGAACAGGGTGGGAGTGCAGAGGAGAAAGTATTATAATTTAGACTATAAGATAAGGAGAGGAAATGGTGAATTTAAAGCAGGAAGTACCATCAAATTGTTTAAGAATTCGTTTTAAGTACTTTTTCTTCAACTTTTGTAAATCGTAAAATAAATTTTGAATTTTAGGGATAAAAATGTGTAAAATAATAGAAAATTCAGTAATTAAAATTCTTTTTTTTTTTACAAGCTTGAAAATGAATTTCCACTAAAAATTAATGTATTTTTGTTTCATTGAATTTTCTTTTAATCCGAAACTTAATATAAGTATATAAATAAATATATTAACAAAATCCAGATTGTGAATAATTTTTCGTTTCATTTTTCAGAATTTTGACTTTCAATCACTGTGAATGTAATTTTTTTTTTCGTTTTTAAATTTATTTTTTATTTTTATTTTATCAAATTAGCTTTTTGGACATTTCATAAAACTATTTATATTTTCTTCTACATTCATTTTATAACTTTTTTATATTTTTTGTTTACAGACTCTCGTTAGCTTTGCTGATCAAGGAGGAAAAGGTTCAAAGGAAACAGGTACTAACCAAAAAACATCGCAGGAACAAAGCATTGAAAAGAATTATCGGGAAAACCTCAGTTGTAGATTTTGTAATTTTTGTTTTAAAAGCAAAGTTGAGTTGAAAAATCATACACAGACGCACAGCAAAGGAAATTTTAAATGCCCCCATTGTAGTTATGAATGTAATTACAAGTTAAAGTTAAAAACACATCTGCTTGTTCACAGCAATATTAAATTGTTTAAATGATTCCGGACTGTAGCTACGAATGCAATGATAAAGGGTATTTAAAAACACACATGCTTAGGCATTCAGATAGGAAGTTATTTAAATGTTCGCAGTGTAGCTTCGAATGTAATAGTAAAGCAGTTAATGAAAAATGCATATACTTAATCATACAAGTAAGATTATTTAAATGTTCAGTGTGCACTCTATGAATCTAATTGTAAATCACGCTTTAAAGGGGAATCACATGCTACGGCATGGAAAAAAAGTATTAAATGCCTGAGTGCAGCTCCAATATACTTATAAAGGGGACTTAAGGGAACCAACATTTTACGCATGTAAGAATACAAAGTTATTAAGTTCTAAGGTTGCAGTATTGAATGTAATTTTACCAAACGAAGTTTTAAATACATTGCTTAATTCATTGAAAATTAAAGTTATTTAAAGCTCTTGAGTGTCAACTATGCTGTAATAATAAAGAAACCTTAAAAAGACCATTTGTTTAAACATGAAATCAAAAGTTATTTAAGTGATTCAGAATGTAGCTTCGAAAAGTAAATTTCTAAACCAAAGCTTAAAAGATCTCACATGGCATATTCATAGAAATGGTAAAATTATTTTAGAATGTTCTGACGCTGCAGCTATGAATGCAATGAAAGAAGTCAATTAAAAATTCACATGCTTAATATGGAAAATATAAGTTATTTAAATGTTCAGAAGTGTGGCTACGATGATTAAGTCGTAAAGATTTACATTAAAATCGACATGCTTCATAGCATGTAAGCTACAAAGTTATTAAGTGTTTGCCATGGCAACTTTGAAATAATCAGTAAACATCATTTTAGACACACTTGCCTTTGCAATTGAAAACATGAAATTATTAAATGTTCAAATGCACCTATGAAGTAACTATAAGAGCAACTTTAAAAAAGCACTTGGCTATCCATGGAAATATAAACATTATTAACATGTTCCGATGTAGCTATGAATGAATTTTAAAGAAACACTTAAAAACAACCATGCTAATCATCGAGATTCAAGTTATATAAATGTTTGATAGCTATGAAAGCAATTCAAGGACTCTTAAAAATTCATATGTTTAATCATTCAAAAGATAGTTATTTAAATGTGTGAATGCACTATGAATTGATCTAAAAACAGCTTAAAATCACCCTGCTTTACACACCACAAATTATAAAAAATTGCCTTAAGTGTTCTGAGTGTAGCTGTGAATTTAAAAGAAAAGCTTCGTTGAAAAGGCACATGCTTAGTCATTTAAAAAAAAAGTTATTTAAATGTTCCGCGTGTAGCTATGAATGTAATCGTAAAGACTACTTAAAATTGCACATGCTTAGTCATGCAAATAAACGCAATGCGAAAAGAGTAACAACTAACAACACGCCTAGAAGCAAACAACAATTAATGAAGAACAAAAAAGATGCAGTAAAGAAGTTATAGAGCAAGGGAGCAGTTATTAATAAATAAGAGGATAATGGAAAATAAAAGAAGAGGGCAGAAACATCTCAGAATGTTATTCACTATGAATCGACTACAAAAAGGCATATGAAAGCCTCCCGCATGAGTGGATTAAGGAAGTATTAAGGATTTACAAAGTTAATGACCTAGTTGTAAACATAGATGGAGCAATGAGGAATTGGAAGACCGATCTTATGTTACCGTACGAAAGAGCTCAAATGAATAGAGAAATCTTTCAGGGAGATTCTATTTCCCCATTGTTATTTATATTGACCCTCAACCCCCCTAAGCACACTAATATATAATTTGGAAAACGGATATAGGATGAGAGAAAATAGGCAAAGAAAATATCACACCTCTTTTGTTTATATGGATAATAAATGTCGGAATAAAAAGGAATCTGAAAAACAAGTTGTGAAACGGTGTTCTAGAGACATATGTATGGAATGGAATTTGGGTTGGATAAATGTGCATTTGTAAATCTGAAAGGAGGAGGAAGAAGTGAGGTTGATAATTTAAGGATACGGTAAATGATATGGAAATACTGGAACTCGAACAAGGTAATACCCATAAATACCTAGGAATAGAAGAATTCGATGAAATGGAATCAAAAAAGATGAAAGAAAAAATAACAAAGGAATATATCAAAAGAGTGAAAAGTATTTTAGAATCCGAGTTGAAACGAAGAAATAAAATAATAGCCATAAGAACACTGGCAGTCCCTGTTCTCACAAACAGTTTTGATTCCAACATGAAATCAACGGAATTGATGTGAAAATTAGAATAATGTTACATGCATACAAAATCATCTATAAAAATCAATGCTTACCTAGAATTTATGTACCCAGAAATGAAGAAGGAATGGGGTTCCACAAATAGATGGAATATATAAAACAGAAATAATAGGGATAAGTAAATATATAGAACGTAAAAAAAGTAAGTTTATGAGATGGATATTTGAACATGAGACAAAGAAATCTTTAACAATATCGAATACAAAGAAAAAAGAGAAGGATTATCTGGAAGGAGTAGAAATAGAGCCAGAGGAGTTTAGAGACTCACCAGATGTGGAAAAGAAAATAAAGGATGGAGGGCAGGTATAAAAGAAACAAGAATTAATAATGATGTTATGAAGATCGTATCATCCAAAGTGGATGCTGTGATGGTTGTACAAGCTGAGGCTGCAACGGATTATATAGATAAAGAACATACACTTCAACCACTAACTGGAGGATATTTAAGAAAGGAAGATGAGAGGACAATAATAGTAGCACAGAACCAGATTCTAAAAACCAACTGGTTTCGAAAAATATAGAAAAGGAAGAAATCACAGAAAAATGTAGAATGAGTAAAGAAAAAGTGGAGACAGCGAACCATATTTTAACGGGATGTGAAACAGTACTACGAATGTATATATACACAGACAGACATAACGCAATATGTAATATGATACAACTGAAATTATGCCAGAAGTACAATTTTGAAATAGAACCTGACAAATATTGGTATCATAACCTGCAGCAATAATGGAAAATGAGGAAGCCATGATTTTGTATGACCTTATGATGCCAACATCAATACCCACCCCTCATAACTGACCAGATAGAGTAGTAATTGAAATGAGAACAAAAAAAGTGCATAATAATAGAGATTGGAATAAGAAGCGATAGGGAAAAGAAATAAAATATGTAAGATTGAATATGATATAAGAAGAATGTGAGCGACGGAGGAAGTCGAAATTATAGCGATAGTTATTGGAGCAACAGGAGTAGTAAAGAAAAGTACCTAACATCACGGTTAAGGATATGATCATTTAGGTGGTCAGAAAGAGCCTAGCAATTTTAAGACTCGTGCTAGGGAGTACCTAAAATCCTTCATGCCAGAGTTCTAAAGTTTACACCTAGATGAAGGATTTAAACCTCTAAATGGAGAGAATTATTAAAAAAAACATTCAAAAAATACAAAAGAATAGAGAAGCATTGTAATGGGGCAGTTGGAAAATAGAAGAAGAGAAAAAAACAAAGAACAAAAAAAAACCAGGAAGGTGAAAAGAAGAGAAACGAAGCAGGGGGAATATATTTTACTCATAACACCCTGCCTTCGAGAGACATTGAAGGCAACAGAGAAGAGACAGAGATAGTGGACGTAGTTGAAAGCATGGATAACTGAAAACCATAATGAACTCGTGGAATGGGAAAATGTGAGTGGAGAAAACGAGTGATGATGGAACAGAGGAACCTATGAATATTGAACAAAATAACAATGAGGAAAATAGAGAATATGAAGAAGAGAATGAAAAGACCCAATATACAGGAGAACAACTTGATGGAATGCTACAGAAAATAGCTCATTACAGTAAAATAGATTTGATAGAGGGAATTGACAAAAGACTCCGAATAAATAAAATAAATAATTACATTGAAATGAATAAACAGACTGGAATAGTTAGCTTAGTCCTACTAAGAATATTACCAATTGATTGTGATATTTCACTGATAATAATTTCAGAAATTAACAGACTATAATATGCTGTATTAAGAGCCATTGCACATAACATTGGAGTTGGAGTGATGACGGAGAGAAGAGGAACAGGAAAAAAGAGAAGCAAGCCCTGGAAATTTAGACTAGAAAAAAAAATACTAAAGTTAAGAAAGGAGATTCCCATTTTAACGTCATTTCAGAAATATAAATTAAGATCTGATACAGCAATAAGACGAGTACAAAATATAATAATAAGAGAAAAAGTAAGACAAGGCAAAAAATTAGTCAGAAAAAGTAAGACAAGGCAGTAAATTAGTTCATGTGATCACTAGAAGAAAATTAAGTCTTGGAACAAAAGTAAAAGGTTAAGAAGATATAAACGAAACGAAAAACAAAAAAAACAAAATCGAATGCTTAAGCAAGATCCTGGAAGATTGTACGGTAAACTGAGAAATGATGAAATCAAAGTCACTGAACCTCCGAGAAAAGAGGAGATTGAAAGATTCTGGAAAAAACATCTGTGAAAATGAAAAACCCAACGATAGATGATCAGATTGGAAGAAAGAAATAATAAATGATCCTCATATAAATAATATTAATGAAATGGAATTTGGAGAAATAAGTCAAAAAGAAGTAAATGAAGTCCTCGTGAAACTTAATAATTGGAAAGCACCTGGACCTGATAAAGTTCAGAATGTGTTGTTAAAGTGGGTCACAGTACTTATCAGCCCCCTTACAAATGTATAAACAAATTGATAGATGGAAGAGAAGCCACTCCAGAATGGTTGACAATAGAAGACCATTGGAGACAACAAGCAATGGTAATGGAATAAAAGAAAATCATAGATGAAAGTTATATGGATAAGGAAAAATTAGTGTAGATATTCACTAGGTGACTATCACAAGCAGAGGAAAAAAGGTTGATTATGGCCGCTCAAGACCGAACACTTGGAACAAGATGGCATAGAAAACAGAAAAGGAGAACATCAGCAACAAATGTAGTGTGTGTGACCAGGATACGGAATCTGTTCCTCACATTTTAGCAGGATATCAGACTGCTAAACTGATATCTATATACTGATTTAGGTCTGTAAATCGTCACGAGGCCTAAAAGTCAGTTTCACAGCCTTTGGAAAATCATGTATAATTAAAGTTGCAATTTTGATTCTTTTACACGTTCGGTTTTATACTTTTTCATTATTTTCATAATTTATTTTCATTTTTCTAGCAGATTTTGAATGGTTGAACCAGATCTTTTTTTTGGTGTATGATTCATCATCATCTGGATGGAAAAATGTTTATTCCTAATGTTTATCTAAAGTCAGAAATGAGGATGACTTTCCTCAGTACCGAACTGATAGAAATTTTAGACCAGATTTGAAATGACTGAACTTGTTCTTTCTTACCATGTTTGTTCCATCAAATTAAAAGGAGTAATAAAGTTTCTGAAAAAAAAAAAACTTGTTGCGTCTCTACTTATAATGCTAAGAAACATTTATTTTCTGTTATTTAAAACATAGTTGCCATAAAACTTATCTAAATTAAGTGATAAGTTTCATTACTTTTAGTTTTGTTGAATCATTTTTGGACATTAACGAACGACCTACTTCTTGACCTCTTCTATATCCCTCACGTATGTCGGCTGTATATATTTTGCCTGCTGCTTCTGTTACTTGTTTGACAATACTTTCTACAGATTGACCATGACGACAGCCACATAGGAACTTAATAGGATTTTGACTTTGACTTCTCAGATTTATTTTATATTTTTAGCTCAATAAAGATTGTGCGATGTGATTTGATGATTATTTGATATTTTATTATTACATTTTCAATTTTATTTCATTTTTGTATTTCATACATGTAATAAATGTTTAGGTTCAAGTAGAGGCTATTGAACTGTAAAAGCCTGTTACCGGTTTTAATGTAAATATTGCCTTATACTATCTCCATATTTTAGTGGCAAAGAAAGGGAAAGAATAATTTTAAATTACCGTAAATATAAAATTATGTTTAGGAGTGGTAGAGGATGTGTGGATCAAATCTTTACATTGAAACAAATGATTGAGAAAATGAGGGAGAAGAAGAATAAATTATATTTAGGTTTTATGGATTACTACAGGCGTATGATAGAGGTTTATAGGAAGCCTCTATGGCAGGTGATTGTGATATATGGTGTTGGTGGTTAGGCTTCTGAATGGAATCAAAGTAGTTATGCGAAGTGAAGCGTGTGAAGAATAAATGGTGTCAATTGGTGATGTTGTAGATGCAACAGCGGGTAGGCAGTTGTTTATGTTCTCGCTTGGTTATTTCAATGTGTATATGGATTGGGTTATGAAAGATTCGAGGTTGGGATGGCAGGTAATGGTGTTAGAATGAGGAGAATGGAAGAGTGGAGGGTGCCCCTACCTATTATATGCGGATGATTTGGTTCTGGTGGTGGCGAATCTGAAAGAGAGTTGAGAGGATTGTAGAGAGATTTGGCAGGTGTATGTAAAAAGGATGGGTTTGAAAGTTAACGTAGATAAGAGTAGGTTATGGTTTTGAGTGAGGACATCCTCAGTGTGAGATGTTAAGATGATGGCCAGCGTGGAGCAAGTGTTTGAGTTAAATATTTAGGATTGTTGGATGAGAAGGAACGGATGATGCAGAGTGTAGTAGGAAAGTTGTTGAATGGCAGGAGGTTGCTGGTGCAATTAAATCGTTGGAATGTAAGGACTAAGTCTTGCGTGCGCTAGAGTCTTACATGAGGGTATGTTGTTACCTGTGTATTGTTGTAGTTGGACTAATAGGTACTGGAGATAAGAAGTCGATAGATCTAAAGTTCAATGTGTGCAGATGGACAATCTTAGGGGATGCTAGGTGTGAAAGAATTAATAAAAATGAGGAATGAACATATTAAGAGAGTTGTGTGGTGTGAGAGAAGGGGTAATGAGAGAATAAATGAAAAGTATGTTGAGATGGTGTTGGTCATGGTGGAAAGGATAAATGATAGCCGGTTGGTTAAGCGGATGTATACTGGAGAGTGTGTTGGGGAACCGACGGCTGGGAGACCGAGAGAAAGTGGATTGCAGTTCGGTGAAACGAGGATGTCTGAAGGAGAGAAATGTGAGTTTGGCAGAGGCGAGCAAAAAGTGCATGATAGGAGAAATGGCGGGTTTTTGTATGGGGGTATTGTGGCCCACTGGGCCAGGGGATGAACCCTATACATGACGATTTACCATAGTGAGGGTCCGTCGCGGTCTGTGAAGCTCTTGGGTGGATTTTCTGTCTGTGTCGAGCTCTCACTAATAATGGTAAAATGGGCGGTAAAGCTGGGCTTTCTTTTCGACGTTCGTGTTCTCTTACTGCTTTTCTTTTTCGATGCTTGTACAGCACCTTACCCCAATCTTGGGGAAAATGAAGTTTGAAGAAAAGAAAGAAAGAAATAAAATTATGTAAATTTTAGCATATTTATATTGCACATATCTGTAAATAAATATTGCATATGAACTTATCATCACTCCGCCACCAAACGAAAACACCCAAGTTACTAGTCAGAATCTGTTATGTTCCCAGTATTTTTTCCTAAATATGTTTTAATACAGAGTTATGTTAGCATATAGTGAACATTTTTATTTCTAGCACTTTTTAATGCAATATATATATATAATATTATATATATTATATATATATATATATATATATATAATATATATATATATATATATATAATATATATATATATATAATATATATATATATATATATAGATATATATTATTATATATTATATATAAAATATATATATATATATTCCTTGCTTTCTCTATCTACCTTTTTTCCCCAACATTGGGAGTAAGGTGCGCTACAAGCATCGGAAAGAAAAGCAGTAGGAGAACAGGACAAATGTCGAAAAGAAAGCCAGCCTTACCGCCTCCTCTTTACCATTAATTAGTAAGAACTCGTCGGAATCAGGAAAATCCACCCTAGAGGCTTCATGCGGGACCGCGACGGATCCACACAATGGTAAGTCGTCAAAGTGTAGTTCGATTCCCCTGGCCCAGGTGGCCACAACCATTACCCCTTACACACCCCGCCATTCTCTCCCATCATGCACCTTTCTCTCTCCTCTGCCAAAACTCACATTTCTCTCCACTCACATTCCTTTACTGACTTCAATCACTTTTTCTTCGGTCTCCCAGCCGTCGGTTCCCACACACTCACCACTATACATCCGCTTAAACCACCAATTATCCATTCATCCTTATCCACATGACCAAACCACCAACTACTTTCATTTATTCTTTCTTCTTTTACCCTTCTTCACCACCACACAACTCTCTAATATGTTCATTCCTCATTTTTCATTTCTTTTCACACAACTAGCACGCCAGTTGTCCATCTGAACACATTGAACTTTAAATCTTTACTTCTTATTCCAGACGATGTTTCGCTACGTATAAATAACAGGTAACAACATACCGTCATGCAAGACCTAGCGCACTCCAGACTTAGTCCTTTTACATTCACCAACGGATTAATTGCAGAGCCACCTGTCCTACCATTCACAACTTTCCTACTCACTCTGCATCATCCGTTCCCTTCTCATCCAACACATATCCGGAAAAATATTTAAACTCAGACACTTGTTCCAGCTGCTCACCATCTAACACAATTTCACACTGAGGGCTATCGTCATCTCACAACCATAACCTACTCCTTATCAACGTTACTTTCAGGCCCCTAATTTTACATACCCTGCCCAAATCTCTTACCAATCTTCTCAAACTCTCTTCAGATCACAACAAAGAACCAAATTCATCCGCATATTATAGATAGGGCACCCTCCACTCATCTCCATTCTCCATCATTTTAACACCATTTCCTGCCCCCACCTCTAATTCTTTCATAACCCCCCCCCCTCATATACAAAGTGAATAACCAAGGAGACAACACAAAACTGTCTCACTCCCCTATTAATAACTAACCAATCACCTTTACACCATTTATTCTATACACGCTTCACTATCGTCATACATACTTTGATTCCATTCAAGAAGCTACCACCAACCCCATATATCCCTAACACCTGCCATAGAGCTTCCCTATTAACCCTATCATACGCCTGTTGCAAATCCTTAAAACTTTTTCTCCTTCCAGTTTCTCAATCATTGTTTCAATGTAAAGATTGATTCCACACATCCTCTACCACTCCTAAAGCACCTTGTTACGCAATTCATTCCTTCAGTCACTCGACCACTCTTCGAACCAAAATACCAGCATATAATCTTCCCTACAACACTCAATAAACTATTCTCCTATAATTTCTACATTCCCCTTATCTCCCTTACCCTTATATAAGGGTACTATACAGCTCTCCTCCAATCCCTGTGAACTATTACCTCCATAAACGCTCTATATTTACACCACCTCCAAATCAACCAATCAACCATCTCGCCGCGTCTTGCATCATTTCACAGTAACTTCATCTATACCTTGCAGATTTACATTTTTCAACTTTCTCACTCTCCTTACTAATTTCGTGTAATACCTCATCCTCAAAATACCGTATTTCTTCTTTCACCATCAACCACACACATTCACTATCACCTCTCTTTACTGCCAATATTATGCAGATTTTCGAAGGTTCTTTCCACACTCCCTCACATCCATTTATTAAGTTACTCCCCTCACATCCTATTCATTATTCTAAGCAGGTTTCCCCTTATTCTCATTCTTAACCTTTCGCGCTTCCTATTCCCCTGTAAGTCCACATTATTTCCTCCTTCCAAACTGTTCATTTTACCTCTTGTTTTCTCCTACGTATGCACCTTTAGTATCTCTTTTTTCCTCCTTATATTAATTCCAAGCATCTTTCTTGAAACTTCATTTGTTTTTAGTACATTCAACCACGCTTCTTTTTTACTTTTAACACGCTGCTTCACCTCTTCATTCCACCACTCCAATGTTAAGCATTCTTACTTCCTACCTTAGCACATTCCACATACTTCTTTTGCACTGCTAACAAATTTCTTCCTTCATTGCTCCCAGATTTGGTTCAGTTTCCACTTGTTCACATTCAACTGATTACTTGCGAGCGTTCTACATACTTTCCTTATTACCTTGTTCACTAACTTCTCACTCTTATTTTACCTACTTCCTTTCGTTATCACCTTCCTCTCCATCCAGGCCCCTACTAACTTAATTTACATAGAACAACCATAATTGGTCCGATAATCTCCATCTAAAACCCGCACTGGTTTAACATCCAACACTATACGTCAAACAATCTTCCACCAACACAATTCATCATGCTTTTTACTTCGGTATCATGTCTACCTACCCCATCTCTAGTATACTTATGGATTATCTTGTGTTTAAAGAAGTATTTACTTATCCACACACATACTTCTCCCCTCACAGAAATCAATCACCTTCCTACCATTCTCATATTTCCCGACACACCAAAACCACCTTGTTATACCATCCTTTTTTTTATCACCTATCCAACTTTCAGGTCCCCCCAACACTATCAATCGGAAGCTTCTATTCACCCCATCCAAAACATCATTCAGATTATCCCAAAAATGGTACTCTCTTCAACGTTTCCCTTCAGATGGACCATTCGTCACACCACACATACCTTGACCTTTCCAACTTAAATTTTAACCATTAGAATTCTAGCCCTCACACACACAAAGTCTACCATTGCTCTATACCACAAGTCACTTCATCAAAAATTGCACACTCCTTCTCCCCCCTCCATTTCTTGTCCACACCAGAACACACCACATTTCACAACCACACCACTCATTTTCACCGTTTCTTTCATCTTTGTTCAGTCACAGCAGCAAATCACTGCCCTTCTAAAATACATCCCATCAGCCTCTCTTATCTCTTCTCCTCACACTTTATTCCTCTGACTTCCATGTACCCATTACGATTCACACAAATCTTCGCCCGAAAATTAGACGGACGGTTTACGGCGATTTCACGACCAATCTCCGAGGCATGCATCAGCATTCGCCTAGCAGAGAGATAGTGGTAGTGGCACCGCCCAACTACCCCGGTCGCCTTAGTCACCTTCTACGACACGGCAGAGACATCGATTGTGGCCGAATTCTTCTCCCCCACCACAGTAGGGATAGATTAGTAGGGATGTCTGTAAGTGTTATCTAGAAGAGGGGTGTGTACTTTAATATGTGTATCTGATATGTGGCATAATGAGTTGGGTCAGTTAGTATGTTGCCATGGAGGATAAGCTGTGTGAAGTATTGACGCAAAAGAGACATATATATATATATATATATATATATATATATATATTATATATATATTATATATATATATATATATACTGATATATATATATTATTATATATATATATATATATATATATAGAGAGGCAGGGGGGCACTTGCCCCTAAATCTTGGCGAAATAAAATTTACATTTATGTTTACAAGACGGCGTTTTAAGGGTTATAATAGAAATGTGAATAGATCCATGCAATCGGATAGAAATGAATAGTAATTACTAATTACTAACGTATTAAAAACTTACATATTTTCCAAAGTTTTAATCTTTTCGCTTTCTTATTTTCTTGAAGTCAACTAGCTGTGTGTTTTATACGGCTAAGCTTCTTCTCAGATATTCTCGCTATCATTGTTTCGCGATGTAAAAAAATTTGGTGTCTCACTCCATAATGGCTGATGAAACTGTTTATTTGTCAGGCAAAAACTATTGTCTATAGGTTTAAGGTTTTTCGATCTTGAAAAAATGACTTCGAAAAGAATTTCTGGGGTTTGAAGTTCTTGAAAGGATGTATGGTAAAATCATTGCCAAACGGATTGATTTGTTTTTAGAAAAGAAGGTTTAGGTCCGAGTCTATGCGTTTGTCAGGGGCAAAACAATGGCAGCAACGGCAGATAAAGAACATGGATTTTAAAAGAAACTGCGGGAAAAATATTAAAAGGATTATATTTTCACTGTGTAAGCCATCGGCTTAATTTGGTCATTAATGACCTAAATATTATTCTAGAAATTCGAAATTACTATGCTGCCACAATAAAAGACGATTTAATAAGCCTTTTTCCAGAGACAGTCTGGCCTAAGAAAGGAAATAATTCAACTTACCGTAAACTATTGGGAAAACCCGTTTTACTCAAAAATATCATAGTATTGCTATTTTCCATGCAAATATGGTAAAAATCGTTGAAGGGATGAAAAAAAAGTTGTCAAAGGTAGGCAACAATCAAACGAAAAACAGCTTTTCGATTATACTGTTCGGCAACAAGAACCATTTTCATTATTACCTTTTCCGTAATAGCTAAATATTCTGCTTTAGTTGAACCCGTGGGTAACATTTAAACAAAAAATACTGACCTTATGCAGTGCTCTGATCATGTCCAAAGAATTTTGAAAGTTGTCAAAGACCCCCGCAAAACTGCTGATCAAATAATTGCCGATTTGTTCTTTAACGCCATTGTTATTGTTGCTAAGTTCTTAGTAGAACTTGCACCTCCTAGAAAGGTACAATCCCAACAACATAGAGAATATCTTCCTGCTGAATATTGGAAGCGTTCTATACTTGTGACTTGTGCCTTATCTGATCACTTCATCCTCTAGAGATAGTTTCCAAACACTTGCCAGCATTTCATCTTTTTCATTTACAACCATTTCTTATGTTCGGTGCTTCCGTAGACACTTTGCCTGAGAAAGTAAAATGCTTTTTAAAGTTTTTTGATCTTGATATCAACAAAATTCATACCGAAACTGACTTATGTTATACTCTCAAATCTAATATTTCTAAAGAAATTAAATAGATTAATTTTATTAAGCTTGCCTGAAAAGCGAGTAATGCTCGCATGAGGGCTTTTGCTCACTTCACTCGCTGCGCTCGTGGTACATATGTGCGTAAATATTATTAATTCTATGATTACTAAATATGTAATATATAATATTATATATATATTATATATACTATATTAATATATATATATATATTTATATATATATATATATATAAATATATATATATAAAATTGTGATAGACCTGCCGAATTTTGCCGATGACGATGACGATAGTATCAAATTTTTGCCGATGACGATGACGATGACGTTTAATTGAAAAAAACCTCTCTCTCTCTCGCTTTTCTGCTTCTCTCTCTCTCTCTTCTCTCTCTCTCTCTATTATAACACTTTCTATATATATTATATTATAAATATATATATATAATATATATAATATATATATTATATATATATATATATATATATAATATTATATATATATATATATTATATATAACATACGTATATATATATAAGGCTGTTGGATTTATTAAAGATATTAAAAGATAAGAGAGGGACTGTAATCGGTGATGGGAGAGAGGTTATCCTTCTTCAGCATAAATTTTTCTTTCCTCATTCATTCCTTCTAAAACTAAACTTTCTTTCCTCATAATCCATGGTTCGATCGTGCTTATTCTCGGCCATTCAGGTGAAGACAGTGGCCTATGGGTGTGGAAAATCTCGTTCTCTTATCACATCTCGCTAATTTCATTCAGCTAGAAAATCGTTGCAGGGATACTCTTCAACGAGCAAAGCTGGCTTTCATCAAGGAAAGTGGCGCTAACCTCCTTGGTTCTTCCTATGACAAATTCTCTCTAGCAACTTTCTGTAAATCTGCCTGTTCCTTCCTCTATATTCGAATCTGATCATTGTTGTGCAATCTCCAACTGAAAAGGCTAATCTCTTCGGCCCTCGCTCAACTATATTCTCTCATGTCTCATACCTAGCACTTTCCCTCCCCAGTGTTGGAAGCTCTCAACATAGTCCAACCTATTCCGAAAAAAGGAAGCCCGCTCTGATCCTTCTAAACATCGCCCTGTTATAGCTCTCACTTGTATTCTTTCTAAATCTTTGAAACCCTTCTCAACTCCTTCTTAGATCATTTCTGGAAACTCCTTCCGATCGCCAGTACGGCTCTCGTTACACGAAGTCTACTGGCGATATACATTACTATCTAACCGATTAATGGTTTTTTTCGCTCTTAGGAACTAGGGGGAAATTGCGTGGTGGCGCTGACATATCCAAAGCATTTGAGCGAGTATGGCACGCGTCACTGCTCCCTAAGCTCCCCTCCTTTGGGTTTCCTCCCTCTTGCTTACTTATATCTAGCTTTCTCTTAAATCGCTCAAATTGTTGTTGATTTGGCGACTTTTTCTTCTTTTTCTGGTCAATGTGGTGTTCCTCAGGGTTCTGTGCTTGGATCCTACTTTTTCCTCTTTCATTTAAGATCTTCTCACCTGCACATTAACTCTATCCACTCGTATTCGGATGACTCGAGCCTTCATTCTTAACTTCATATCAATTCTACTCCCACTTTTCCTTCTGGAATTGCCTCTCGTTTTAATCTTTCCGATTTTATTCTCGCTGGATGGATAGAAATACTTTTGAAATTCAGTCTTTAAAAACACAACTTCACAAATGTCCTTCTTAAAGATACCTTCTAACTTTACTGTCTCTTTCGGACGGTTTCTCTCGTCTCTCCTGTGTTGACAATATAAACAATCCTTGGCCTTTAACACTGAAGCAAAAAATGTCTTGGAAACTTCACATCACAACTGTTGCTAGGGCGGCCTCAAAGAATCGAAGTTCTGTTTAGACTGTGAGACTTTCCTCCTTTTCTCAGTGGCTCCGCTATACAAAGGTCTCATCCGCCCATGTATGGAGTACCGCTCTCATATCTGGGGGGAAGGCTCTGTTTCACCCGGCTTTTGTACAGGGTCGAGTCAACGGCAACAAGGCTTATAAACTGTTCTGTACTTTCCAGTTCACTTGACCTCTATCTTTGCGAGGCGAAGTTGGTGCTTTATCTCTATCCTATAGTTACCGCAGCGGCAATTGCTCGATGGAACTTATCACTCGTGTACCACCACCTTTCGACGCCTTGTAGCACAAATATGGTGCTGTACTGGTACGATGTATTTGTGTTGACATCTTGGTAAACTCCAGGCTAGTTTGCTGTGGTGCTTCCTTCTTTCCCACCACCTCTGTTTCGTGGACTTTCTCCATCTCTGTATTTCCTTCCCAATTTTAATCGCCCTCACTTTAAAGCCTGCTTCTGTGCTCATATGCGTAATTTGCGCTAGAGGGTGAACTTTTGAGAATACTACACCCCCTCCTTGAATAGGGAAATCCTTGAATGGGCAGATATGTGGCAAATGAACTGAATCTCCTATTCCCCCCCATCCAAACATCATATCAGATATCCAGAAACCGTACTTTTTCAACATACCCTAAAATGGATCATATGTCGCAACCACACAAATCTTGACCCTTTTCAAACTTAAATTTAACCTTAGACTTAGTACTCAACACACAAAATCTAACCATAGCGCTTCTTACCACAACTCACTCCATCAGACATTGCCAAATCTTTCTATCCCCCTCTCATTTCTTTCCACAGCAACACAAACACATTTCACACCACACCACTCATTTTCACCGTTTCCTTTCATTTTTATTTCAGTCACAGCGAGCAAATCAAATTTGCCCTTTCTAAATACATCCATCACCTCTTCTCCTCATCTCCTCAAAATTTATTCCTCTGACATTTCATATACAATACAATCATACATTTTCGCCCGAAGGAAAAGGTGCGTACTGCCGCATCACACCTTTCTCCAGGATTGCATAGCATTCCTGACAAAGATAAGTGTAGTAGGCTAGCAAGCCTAACATACCACGTCCTTAGTCCTTTCTGACGACACGCAGAAATACGATGTGGGCAATTTTTTTTCTCCCTACACGTATGATATAAGGGATAGGGATAGTCCTGATAAGATGTTGTCTAGAGGAGGGGTGTGGATATAAGTATGGTGTATATGATATGTGTTGGAGGATGATGTGGATATGAACGCATAACAGAAAGGGAACCATTAGGCACTGGGAATGTCACATACCATAAGCAAAATTTATGTATAATAGTTATATATTTATATATACATATAATATATATATATATATATATATATATATATATACTATATATAATATATATATATTATATATATATAATATATATTATATATATATAATATATATATAATATATATAATATATATATATATAGCATATATTATATATATATATATATATATAATGTATATTATATATATATAATATTATATATATATTATTAATGCACTTAAAATATATTATATCATATTATTATTATATATTTATTATTATTATTATTTATTATATTATTAGTATTATTATGTATTATTATTATTATTATTAAGTTTTAATATTATTCAAAAATTCTAATATTTGTTCAATTAATCGGCAAAATATTCGCCGAAATTTGCCGATGACGAGGACGATTTTAAGAAAAATATGCCGATTTTTGCGAGACGATGACGATTAATCGTCCCAGCACTAATATTATAATTATATTATATTAATATTGATTATATTTATATATATATATATATAATAATATATAATATATATTATATATATATATATATATATATATATATACTTTATATATATATATATATATATATGTGATGTGTGTTCTGTGTGGGTGGGATGTTCTGGTGTCTTTTTGACCTTTGAAAAAGCTACGACACAACGTGGAGAAACTGGGATTCTCCTATAAACTTCATACTTTGGGGGGTTTCCGCGACAACTCCTCCTTTTCATCAAGACCTTCTGATCAGAACAGATCTATCAGGTCGGCGCTCTTCTATTCTGTCACGCCACTTTACTCTGAGATGAAGCGTTCTGCAGGGGTAGTGTCCTAAGCGTACTACTATTTGCCCCCGGATTAATGATATTCGTTACTTCTATCCTAGCTGACCTGTCAATATTCATCCTCTATGTCGATGACCTTGCGTTATACATAGCCGGTGCAAAGCTGCCTTTTCTCGAACGGAACTCAATAGCTATTGAGAATATCTCACAATGGGAACTCCCATGGCTTCCGTTTTTCTCCCACGAAAAACGTCAGCAGTGCTTTTTAAGATAAAAAGGAATCGAAGAACCTGCCACCTCTTCCCAGCGAACCTAACCTTATACGGTTCACAGATTCCTATTATCACAGGTCAAATTTCTAGGACTCATTCTAGATGACCAATTAACATATCCCCGCATATTAAACACCTGAAACAACTTGTCATCGCGACGTATCGTATACGTCATCTCGCCTCAAAATCTGGGGGCGCTGATCGCAAGTCCTTTTACGTCTATTATTAAAAATATTTTAGATTGAACTTTCATATTTTGTTATGGTCAGCCTCCCCACTTACTGCATCCTATATGGGATCCCATACAAAACAGAGGCGATCCGTATCTCCACTGGACCTTTCCGATTCGTCCCCCCGTGTAAGCCTTGAAGTTGAAAGCCAAGGGATGCCACTCTCTCTTCGAGAGAATACATCATGTGTACAAGTTATCTCGTTTTCAAAACCTCTAATACCGTCTGCTCTGACCCGATTCTGCAGGAGTGCCTCAGAATCCTAATTTACTGGCCATTGCGAACACGGGTTCATAACATCCTTAACCTTCCTTAACATCCCTTACAAAAGGTTGCTGCCCTTTCTCAATGCATGAAGGATACACAGCCTATTGGTAATTTCCCCGCTCCAACTATTTGATAGGCTCTGACCTCTCTCTACAATCTACCATTCTTACTGCCTTGTTAGCATCACTCCTGCTCATTCCGCAGTCATTGATGAGTTTACTCCAATATTTACTGACGGCTCTAAAACCGGGACAGTGTGGGCGCATCTGCTGTCTTTTCTGATCGCAATCTCTCCCATACCCTCCACCTCATGCTTCAAATTTTACATCAGAGATTATGCTAGTAATGATTGCGCTTATCTCGATTCTAATCCTTAACAGAGCACTCTATATGTCTTTATTCAGATTTCGCTGAGCGCACTACAGCGCTTAAAACCCTTATTCTAAAAACACAATGGTATCCTCTGTACAGCAATTTCTTCGGCCTGCTCCATTCCCGCAAGAAACAAATTATTTTATGTGGGACCCCCTCTCATGTAGGTGTAACTGCAATGAAATCTGACAGAGAGGCCAAATGACCACCTCCTCTTTTCGGAGTTGTTCAGGTACCCCCCGGATGCCATTCGACAAGGCTACCTTCCCATCAACCGATTACTATCCCGTCTTCTCCGACAAGGTTTTCGATCTTATTGCCAAGAGCGCTGGAGAATGATCAGAGAGGAGGGCGAAACTTAGAAATATAAAAAAACCAATCATCGGGGAGTGGGTTCTTGCCTCCCACCCGAGTAGATACTTGACGCTCCGATATTGGCCACCACTAATATCACTCACCAGTCATATATATTACGGGACCCCCCCCCCTCCATTGCAAGATGTTGTCGTATATCATAGTCAACCCCGCAATCTGTATCGCCATGATCTGTCATGATTGTTCCAGCTGAACTCCCTATTCGCCGCCGTCATTTTCCTACTTTACATCCATAACACCTTCCAAAAGATTATCCCCATATCTTATCGAATCTTGCCCAACTTTAGTAGTAAATCTATTTTCTTGTTTCTACAAGACGTGAATGTATCTTCATATATTTTGATTTTGTTACGTAACACTAGGACTTTATAATGCAAGAATGTATCCTCCTCTTTGTTCACTTTTGTTTAGTTTTTAATTGACTGAATATTCATTGCTCATTCATAGTTTTCTTGACATTTGAAATATGTATGATCCAGGTGTTGATTTTTTCAACCGTGTGGCCACTTTTGTCTGAGCGCGTGGTGGGTCCTGATACACAACTTAAAATATATATATATATATATTAATATATATATATTATATATATATATATATATATATAATATATATATATATATATATAATAATTATAATATTATTATATAATATATATATATATAGGTTATGAAATTCTTTGCAGAATTATCCGAACAGCTGTAATAGAGAAGTTTAGCGAGGATGGAGCTGTAATAATCGCATTAAGCTCAAATATAAATAGAACGTCTACTTTCACATTATGTATTAAAATCATAGCTTAATAATAAAAGTAATTTAAAAATTAAGAATTTATTGTTAACAAATAAGCAAGTTTAGCGATATTAAGAAGGATGACTCACGAACTTTAGTAGTAGTGCAAAATGTAAGTGTGTGTGTGATCGCTGATAATATTTACTATAGGATATAAGTCATAAGTGATTGAAACGCTATAATTTATGTAATGAGTAGAGATGAGTGAGAAACGGTAAAGGTAAAAAGAACTCTGTGCCTGGCTGAATGTTCAGAAAAGCAAATTGTATTGAAATGCGCAAACAAAAAAAATTAGTTCTGAAAAAACTCATAAGAGAAGTAGAGTTATAAGGAAATATTAATAGAATAAGTGAGGGTATACTTAAGAGAGATCAGAAACAAAAATAGATTATAGAAATGAAATAACCATGGAAGCCATAAACAGCGCGAGAGCACAGTCCTGCTAATAGCAGAGGATTATAAGCTAGCGCTTAAAGCGTACGGCGCGAATATGAAACCGTGCAAATGAACTAAGGCACTCACGATAGAATACGTGAAATTCCTCATATGATATATTGTAGACTATATAGTAAGGCAGAAAGAATATGGCTAAGTCTCTAGCTGAGAGGAGACTATTGAGATATATTAAGAACACTTCCAAATTAATCATAGACTACAATACTTACTCGAATAATATCAATGCTTAATTTATTCTGCATTGTAATTTTTTTATAAATATATTGTGGTCAGCTTTTGTTAATTGGAGATAGAACAGACTGTAGCATTTTATAGGAAAGAAGACTGCTATCAATACAGTGAGCTTTAATGTTATTAGCGCCCGCTCTCTACAATATTTTTAAACGACACGCTTTCACTGCTTGCCAAACAGAAAGATATTTTTTCAGAGATAAGTCTCCAAAAACTAGTGGTGAGAGACAAGAAATATTTAAAATCGTAAAACATAGTTAAAGTAATAGAAGATTGGAATACAAAGAAAAATAATCCTAAAAATCTCCCAGCAAAAAAAGAGGCAATTTTATGCTGGCAGGCAAATAAGAGGGAAATGATTTTTCAAATTTACAAAAACGCAACTTTTAATAAGGGGAAGAATCCAATTTTTGGGCTGGGGCTGATCCCCATTTTCAGCCGCACCTAAAAATGGACATTAAAATTCGGAATTTTCAGCCGATTTTGACTATATAAACATCAAAATGTAGCTTTTATTTTGCCCTCTAAAACGTTGTTTTCCGGTGTTTTCGTGTTCTGTAGGCATTTCTATCAGAATTTATCATTTTTCAAAAGTCAGGTTTTTGACATTCTTAGTATCAACTCCAGATTTTTCCGAAATGACATTCAAACTTTGAATATGATAGATAGGTTCAATTATCTAAAAAGTACCAGAAGTTACTTTTTCCAATTTTTTGAGCTCCCGGCTTGCGTCTGTAATTAGGCAGCACCTAATAGATCCATATTGATATTTTATATGAAATGAATATCCATTCAGACGCGTCAGTCTTGTTCGATGGCTCATAGTCCAGCAGCTTAGGTAGCAATCTCGCTTAGATCCTACAATATCTCAAATTTTTAAAACCTAAGCCAAACTATTATTTTCCAAAATCAATAATTATCCTCAATGTAAGATTTATTACTAAATTATGTTGTATCAATCTGAGTCAGTAATTTAGAATTAAATTACACTTCATTTATGCAAAATAAATGGTTAGATGAAACATACTGATGTCTTAAAAGTAGGTTTTGTTATTTTTACATATTGGTACTGGATATGTTTTGCATGTTATTCTGAAAAATTATTATCAAGTCATTGTCATACCATTCATTAAAATTGCTTTCATGTTGTATAATATATACGTATAATATATATATATATATATATATTATAAATATATATATATATATTATAATATATATTATATATTATATATAATATATATATATAATATATACTACATATATATAATATGTATATATATATATATATATATTATATATATATATATTATGTAACGCAGTGTGACGAGATGGATATTGCACTATGCTTACACAAGACATATAGTTATATTCATAAAATATATTTTCACTTATAAAGCTTTAAAATGATAAAACGATTGATTGTTTCAGACATCGGTTGTTGCATGAATTGTTTTGTAATACTTATTAAAGTCTCCTTCTTTAGAGCATGTGTTTAGTGAACATTGAATAAAGTTTAGTTAAGACAGAGGTATATCAATGTATTGAATATAGTAAGTGAGGTCTGCGCATGCGCTTGTGTGATGTTGCCTGTGTGTCGTGTGGTGTGTGTGTGATTGTATAGAAGATAAATAACAATCAACTCAGGTCATAAATATAAATAACAGTATATAATAATAATTACCCCATCATCAGATGTTGAGAGCTATCTTTATGTCATGACATACAGTGTGAAACTGAAATTCTCTTGGTTCTTTGTAACTATTAAACTCGTGTATCTAGTGTATGTTTTAAGACAAACGGGTTTTTAGTAGTATATTTACAACACATATCAAATAATAATACTAATAAAAATAAAAAGTAAATTCT
>JABUQX010121725.1:42500-44040 GCA_015478945.1 Trachelipus rathkii | reverse complement strand
GTTTGAAAGTAAAGTTAGAACAGAGTAAGGTCCTGGTTTTGAGGAGGATAGTTCTCTGTGTAAAGTTATGTTAGATGGTGAGCAGCTGAACAAATGTCTGAGTTCAAAATATTAAGGATATATGGTTAATAAAAATGGAACGGATGATGCAGAATGTAGTATGAAAGTTGTGAATAAAGGAAGATGGCTGGTACTAAATCCTTTAGTGGATGCAAAGGAATAAGTCTTGAGTGTGCTAGGGTCTTGCATGACGGTATGCTATTACCGTGCTAATGTATGGTAGTGAGACTATGGTCTGGAATAAGAGGTACAGATATAAAGTATAGATATAGAACTTCTGCTGGGGCACAGTCTACACGGCATTTTGATAGGTTGCTGCTGGGTTACAGGAGCAACCAACCAAAGTCAAGCCAAGCCGACATGGGCACAAGATGCTTGTTGCGATAAATTTGCAATAATAAGACGATGAAAAATTTCACTCGCACCAGGACTCGAACCATCGACAACAGCGTCTCCGTTAGACAATGTACAGGAGGCTCTACCACTAGTCCGATCCGACACCACAAAAAAATAAGGTATCTCTTTACAGTTTTCAAGTTTCCTGCTTCGATATCACTGCTTTGAAACTCGATACTTATTTAAATCAATAGAAGAGTGGTTGGAACCCCTGCTGGTGCTACACGGCATTCTTCTGGGGTGCTCCTGGGTTACAGGAGCAACCGACCAAGGTCAATTAACGCCGACATGGGCACAACATGCTTGTTGCGACAAATTTGCAATAATAAATAAGACGAAGAAAAATTTCAATCGCGCCAGGACTCGAACCATCGACATCAGGGTCGCCTTTAGACAATGTACAGGATTCTCTACCACTATTGCGATCCGCCTCCCAGAAAAAGAAGCATCTTGAAGTTTTCAAATTTCTTGCTTCGATATCACTTCTTTGAAACTCGATATTTATTCAAATCCATAGAAGGGTGGTTGGAATCCCTGCTGGGGCTAAACGGTATTCTGCTAGTTTGCTCCCGTATTACAGGAGCAACCAACCAAAGTCAGACCACGTCTATATGGGCACAACATGCTTGTTACGACAAATTTGCATTAATAAGACGAAGAAAAATTTCACTCGCGCCAGGATTCGAACCATCGACAACAGCGTCGCTGCTAGACAATGTACAAGAAGTTAAACCACTAGTCAGATCCGACACCCCAGAAAAAAAAGTATTTCGTTACAGTTTTTAAGTTTCCTGCTTCGATTTCACTGCTTGAAACTCGATACTTATTAAAATCCAAAGATGGTTGGAACCCCTTCTGGGGGCTACACGGCATTCTTCAGGGGTGCCTATGGGTAACAGGGACCAACCGACCAAGGTCAAGGAGCGCCAACAGGCGCACAACATGCTTCTTACGACAAATTTGCAATAAGACGAAAAGTTTTTCGTGCCAGGACTCGAACTATCGACCAACAGCGTCGCCGTTAGACAATATACAGGAGGCTCTACCACTAGTCCGATCCGCCTCAATAGAAAAAGAAAGCATC
>JABUQX010121725.1:32500-37500 GCA_015478945.1 Trachelipus rathkii | reverse complement strand
GCTGGAAATTGAAACGTCATTTATTTCATATATTGGTTCCTCTATTTCTTGGTATATTTTCATTTCTTCACTTTTAATAGTTATTACCATAATTAAATGGCACAGCCTTATTGGATGATAATAGTTTTATTATCATTATACCTATGTATAATAATAACAAAATTGACATAAATAAAAACCCATGTGAACCCACCTATCGCATATTTCGAATGTGAGCAAAGACGCAAGTTTTAAAGTGAGGGAGATTAAATTCGACAGGAAACACAAAATATGCGGGAGAGTTACACATTACAGGAATGTTTGGTAAGAAATAAGCACCACAGCTGACTTTGAGCTTTGTCCAAAAAAAATCATGCGCATAAAGATCTGAACCCCTTGTACAAGGGAGTCGTCGTACAGGTGATATACTGTACCAGTGTTCAGTTCTTTCAACCATCTGCCGCTGTTGTACTTATAGGAAGGAGACAAAGCACCAGCGTTTCTTTGCAAAGATTAAGGGTCAAATAAATTGGAAAGCAAATAACATTTTCTAAGTCTTTTGGTCTTTCAATCAACCCTATCCAAAAGACAGGTGGAACTTGAGCCCTCCCACATGAGAGCAATACTCAAATAAGGACGCATTAGATCCTTGTATAGTTGTAATAATGTGAATGAAAAGCATTAGATGAATAACTGAGAACATCATTAGTGAAAGAAAGAATAGAATAGGATAAAAAATAAAATATGAACCATGAGGAACATCACTATTGACATGGAAGAAAGAAGAAGGAAATCCAAATGAGGGAGCTTGTAGTGGAGGTAAGCATACCATACACCGTCAACTGACTTCGATATATCAAGTACCGCCACACAAGGCTCGACATAGCCCTAAAGGGCAAAGATCATAAATTCCTGTGATAGATATTACGATATACTTCCAGTTAACTTTGAGAGCTTAAAGTTGTGCTGATGATCGGAAAGAAGTTGATGGAATAAAGATGATCTAAGACATGAGAGTTGAGAATGGTCTCAAAAATCGTAAACAGAACACATTTGAGAACTATTGGGCGATAGTTAGAAGAATCAAAACTGCTTCCTTTCTTCTGAATAGGTTGGACATATGAACGCTTCCAATACTGAGGTAAAGTGCTACAGTATTATTGAGGCACATAAGAGTTAATTGAACAAGCTAGGAAAGCAGCTCAGAAGCACACTCTCTCAGAACTCGGATTGTAGTGCCATCTGGACCTCTTGCCTTCCTAACGTTCATAGATTTTATAAACCCAAGAACACAATCAATTTAATCTCAAGTATGGCATAGTTTGACGTAGAGAAAAAGTAGTAGAAGGAGAATTTTTGGAGTCCTTGGGAGTTGAACTAGAAGAAAACGGAAGGCAAAAAAGATTAATTTTTTCAGTTGGAGAATTAGCAACAGAACCATCAGAACGATCAAGAAAGGAAAGGAAGATTTGCAATGTTAGAAATGTTTTTGACAAGAGTCAGGAATAATTTGCCACTTGGAGAGCAAAGGAGGTCAGCAAATTTTCGTTTAGCGAAAGTAAACTTTGTTCATCGAATAATATCCCTGCCACAATTCTGAGATGAAGGAAAATTAGCGAGAGTGATAGGAAAACGAAAATTTCTCAACTCCTGATGAAAACTGTTTATAGTATGTGTGGCACGAGAATAAGCGCGATGGAATTATGGAAAGGATGATTTAAAAGGTGAAGGAATGTACCTGTGAATCCCATCAGAGATTATAGCCCCTACCTTACCAGCAGAAACCGAAGCGTCTTTAGATCAAAGTAATCGCTTCAAGTATAGTTATCTTCGAAGAAAAGCAAAATCCTCAAATCAGTTCGATTAAAGTGTTGAAAATACTCTTAGAGCAAGATGGAACTGTTTAAGAGAGCAGTAAAAATAGGAGTAAATAAAGCGTATTTGTGGTGAGATAGACTAGTGATGAAGGGTCAAGTGTATTTCAGAACTTTCGGACAATCAGAAATATGTGTGATTCCCTAATCAGTTAGTCCAAATCGTTGAGAATTCTGAATGATTTCGATTACTTCCTTCTGTATTAGTGTGAATGGACACCAATAACTCGTTACTTTGTGCATTCAAATCCCCTAAAACCCCTCATCATGATAATAATCATGATTAATTGATAAATGATATATTCTTTACTCAACTTGAAATATCAGATACCAGTGACTAAATTCTTGATATCTAAAACAAACCACATCCGCATTCGCACTCTACTCATAACTGATCAGTACAATTTCATCCTGCCTCTTGTATCTTGTCTCTCCACGGCACCTTTTAATTGATCCCACAATTAAAATTATTATAACTAGTGAGATATGGAAATTATGCAGGCCATGAAAGAAGGTAGTCTTTTATTGTTAATATGTTTTTCCTGAAAATTTTTGTTTTAATGTCTAATGGCTACCAGAGTGTTCGGTTCACAGTAATGGATCAAAAATGTCTACCTTGTGCCAGTTTTTTTATTTTAAAAGTGGCTGTTTCTCTGTCTATAAGAATTAAGAATGGCTCAAAATTGCTTGTAAGCTCAGTAGTTCCTAAGGTTTAAAAGAGGGTCATCACTATAACTTACCAAACCTTTATTCGGAACTTATACCGAAAGTGGCTTTCCTTTCTAGAACTTGCTTCTGGCCTCCCTAATGCTGAATAAAAAATTATTTTTTTCCTATCACTTATCCGGAAATGAAACAAGGAATGACGAGTGCGAATCAATTTTTTGCTCTCAGTTGACTCTCCATTTCTAGGGTTTGGTTTAACAGATCGAAATAAAGTTCAACCTAAGTATGTGCAAAAGATGAAGATTTGTAGATATTTTATACCGTAAGGCACTTTCAGCTCAGTTATTTTAATTTAGAGATTATGTCTGCCAACGTCATTATATTCTCACTTACTTTTATTGTCTAGTTGCAACCTTTTTCCAATAAACACGAACTGACCGATTGATTAAGTTTCGTCAAAATCAATAGCATCACCTTGGACTTTATACTGTATTGCCAAGTAATTTAAAAACATTTAGTTATGATCAGACGTATATTTTTTTAACGAATATCTTTCAAATATTTTTGAATAATGGATTGTGAAATGAATTTAATATTTTTTATTTTCAATGGTGCATCATCTGGTAAACAAGAATACAAGTTTTATTCTGTTTTTTATGCAGCCAATCGGACTAGAATATTATTAATTAAAATGAAATTTTCCTTTATCTATTTCATGGATTTTATATATTTAACTCTATTATAGAGGTGTGCCAGAAATCCTGCCCGAATTTCAGATTTAATTCCGGATCAGGTTAAGGTCAGGTTAAGGTCAATCGGAACTTTTACATCTTGATAAATACTTTAAAATTATTTTTAAAATAAATGGATAGGTGACTTGTTAAATATACTTTAGAAATTTTCTTTTATAAACAAAATTTCACAACCAGTATCTCAGTCTTTAGTAAATGAAACTTAAGTTAAAAGAGGCCACCGCATTAATAATGTTTACAATATCCAACTACAGCCATCAAGTTTCGATAAAATCAAGCATGAAAATTTTAAAAATGAGTAGATACCAAAAAATGCATATTAACTATTCACTACCTAAATCAATCATACAGCTTTTCAATCTAGTTTTAAAAGTTACAAGTATATTAGTAGTTACTATCCTGGGACAAATCATATCAAAATATTAACTACACGATTGCTAAAGAAGTTATTTTTCAAATCTTGATAAAATGCTTTCTTTTATATTTTCCTATTGGGACTTCTATTTCTCTCATCATAACCTAATACAAAAATCATACTTTTATCAAAAAGAGTCGAGTGATAAAAAAAATCTTCTTTTCATTTAAAACATGTCAAGTTCCTCCAATTTCATCTAATTCTCATTTAAAACATCACAACTCATTTTCGTAGTTCTACGGTGAACTACCTCAAGCATATCAATGTACTCTATAATGGAAGGATTTCAAACTTGTGCACAATATTTATTTACGAATTAATATAACTTGTTACGTAACTCATTATTCTTTTAAGACATTGCAATTTTCAGTTCATAAGATTTGGTTAGGTATATTTCAAGCTTTTAAGTATTATTTTAACACTTTTAAATTGCCAGTAATAGCAACACCTAATCTTTTACCTTGTCAGTGGACTAATTCCAAGCCATTTCCCATTTTTATTTCATGAATAAAATCCTTACTTGGCTAACTACTTACCCATTTGAAGTGCTTACATTTTTTGCGATTGAAATTTGTTTTCACCTATCACCGAAACCCAGAAGTTTGTGTAAGTAATGCTGAACTCTAATAAACTCTTAATTCCAGGTACTCTACAGAGGTAGTCAATTGACAATCAATAGCTGATTTAATGTTTAGGAACCATGCCTCTTAATTCCTCATTCAAATAATTTGCATAGATCAGGTAAAATAACTGTGCCTAAAACAAAACCCTGAGGAGCACAATTTTTCATCAACTCCCACAAAGATTTATGACCATTAAGAATTAAACATTGTCTTCTGTTACTAAATTAGGTTTTATCTCGTTATATAGAGGGAGTAGGAGATGGATAGAAAACTCTGGATCGTGCCGGATCTCCAGTCGGAATTTTCTATTGATTAATGATTAAGGCTAATTCCGGTTTCGGTACACCGCTACTCTAGTAGTTTAGCTTTTTATAAACAATAAAAGTTTAGAGATGATTTAATATTCAGATAAGCTTTTAATAAGAAAAGAATAATACAACAAATTTAACTAAAATCAAAATCTAAAATATCTGAATCTCAAATAAGGAACTTCCAATTAACAAAGTCTTGAAAATTCAAATAACTTAAGACCCTCTTGTAAAACCACTTTATGGAAGAATATACTTTCTAAAATATAAAATTATTTGCATATTTAATTGCCTTCCAACTCATTACGAAAGTGAAAAGGAGTTTAACTTTATGCTATTGAAGTGGAAATAAAAACTCCAAATGTCTAATCTAATTTATTATT
>JABUQX010121725.1:25000-30000 GCA_015478945.1 Trachelipus rathkii | reverse complement strand
TTCAAGTGGATGCCCCATCTATATTTGAAAATAGACCTATGAGGGACGCTCTTATCTTCTAATCCATTCTTTGGCAACATATTGTACCAAAACGTTGCCTCCTCGGGTAATTCCCCCCTTTCTGCCATTCTCTTGATTGTCCCTGTGATTTCTCTCTACTATTGCATTGCCACTTGCTCTGTTTGCTGCTCTAAGGACCCGTTCAATATTCCATTTTTACAACCTCTCTACATCGACGAGTTGGGTCTGAACGCCGTACGATTTATCCATCACTGCAGTTGTTTCATTGGCCCCCTTTCCCCAAACACTTCCTCCAACTTCCTAATGATTTCTCTTGCCATCTTATTATTCAAAACTTTCCAAATTGCTAATCTGCTCGGTCCGCAATCAACAATTAAGCAGTCAGTTCTTCCCTTCGTAATGCGTGACGTCGATCAAAACTTTCCAGCTCCTAATTCCCCTTTCCCGAACCTTACTGGCGCAGGATCTATTGATTGGCACGCTTTGCAATCCTTCACGCATTTCTCAACCACTTTCCTCGTGGCTTCCGGTACAACCATCTTCGTCAGATACAAGATTCTATTCATCCCAAAATGATGTTTTTCATGCAAATCCTTAACTTTCTCTTCGATACTCTCGACAGCAACAATTTTCTCTTCCCTCTGCTCTCCTTCTTCGAAAATTCCCATCAAAGATTTCCTGACTCTGGTTAAACTATCAGCTTTATTCATCTCTGATCTTACAAACTTTACACTCACTGATAACCCGAACTTTATTATCAGCTGACTCAGAAGCCCCAATCTTCTCTTGATTAGCATTTCTGCTGAGCCTCTTGTTTTCACTCTTCTTTTTCTCGTAATTGCTGAACCTAACCAATTGACTACCGTCATCGAATCTGTTTTAATTTCCAGTTCTTTCAGACCCCACTTTAATGCCAAATTCACACCTCTTCTAATTCTGCAACGTTAATATGACCCACGTCGTTCTTCTTTCTGATCCACGATCCGTCTTCAACAATCTTTCCCCAATTTCCAATGGAGGACCTATCACATTATTGATCTGTCACTAAGCAAGCTTCTAAGAATCTGGATGTTGTAAGAAACCCTCAAAAACCTTTTACATCGCCTAAATTTCTTCCTTCTTTGTCATGGGTGTAGTTTGTTCATGTATTGTGTATACATTGTACCAAATCAGTCCAACTCTTTCCTTCTAGACGTCTTTTCAAATAGCTTGTGGCTACCTTAACCAACCTACAACCAGGTAGTGTCCCACCAATTTACCACCAATTGAAAATACTTCTCTTCTTGAAAGATTCCCTTCCTTTGGGTAGATATTCACCACCTCTTCTAAACTCTAATTTCCCTTCTTTATTTTTATTATTTTCAATCTCTTGCTCTGTTATCCACAAGACTTCACGGTTTCGTCACCAAATCACATAGCTTGCTAAATATAGACTACATCTTCCGCTCCTACGATGTCTTCATTCACAATTATGTCATCGATGTAATGGCTAGTCGCTTCTCTTATTCTTTCATCCTGTGCCAAAACCTCTCTCAAAATTCTCATCATTATTCTTGGAGCGCAATTTATTCCGAAACCCAATCTAGTTAAGTAATACATCTCCTTTAAACTTCACCACCTGATATTTCCAAAGACTTTTTATCTACCCTCAACTGCAAGTACGCCGCTTTCAAATCCACCAACAATTTTGCCTTTTTTTTCCTCCAAACCCTCAGAGTTTCATCACAGATGCAACTATCTCATCTCCAGTATGGCATTCTATGTGATCTTTTAACTTCCGAAGTCCAGCCCTGGCCTTATTTTTCCTTTAGACTCTTGGTTCACTGCCATCATAGGAATCACATTCTTTCCCTTCTTCTCACCCTGTTCCACTTTCTTTAAACACAGCTAAGATCATCTCTCGACTTCAGTAATAAACTTCTCTTTTATATCTCCCATTTATTGTTCCCTCATAACACTCCACAGAGTTCCTTCAATCCGGACTCCTGCCTTCTTTCCATTTCCACTTCCCAATAATTCCCATCGAAATACGCATCAAAGTCCCTATCTTTTTCCCATGGGTTTTCTTCACTTTTACAATTTAATGGGGAAACACCCGATAATACATCTGAATAAGTGATCTTATTCAATTTCTCTTCAATTCGACGCCCCAAGTTGGAATATGTAATTCACCACGATTACAACTGTTGTTAATGCAATATTTAAATTAATATACTACTTCCATTTCTCATTTCTCTACATATGACACCTTTTGCTCCTTTTTCAGATATTTTCTTCCATCAACGGTGAGCTCGACTTATTCCTTCTATTTCATTGCAACAATCTTCCTTCACCACAGAAAGAGAACATCCCGAATCCACTAGGGCCTTTCCCCTTCTTCCATTTAATAATATTCTTATAATAAATAATTCTTCGGAATTCCCTCTCAATGCTCCGACGAGTCCGCCTCCGAAGCAGCGAGCCCGCCGTTCTCGTTTCCCATCTCCTCACATTCTATTGCAAAACCACAATTCCAGCATTGAAATTTTCTTTTACAATGTTTTCCTCAAAATGTGGCCTCGCCTTAGGGATGCCTGTAGGAAACTCTTGATATTTTTGAAAGATTCTTGCTCCTCCTTCGCCTTTAGCCGCGGCAATAAAAGTCTCATTTTCTAGTGTTAGCAACGCTCGCGCCTTTGATAATATTTTCCCAAATTCCATATCTATTTCAGGCATTGCTCGTAATTCTTTTCCGACTGACGTTGGCATCCCATAAACAAATGCTCTTCGTAGCACCATTTCATCCTTTATTTTGGCTATTGAGGCTAACCTCCTCAGCTCGGTTACAAATACATCGACCGGCTCTCCTTCCCATTTTTTATTGCAAAGCTCACCATACGCGCTAAATGCGTTCATGCCAAAGGCCTCCCTCAAACGAGCCTTGATGCTGTTCGAAATTTTCTGATCTCCCTCGTCCATTTGAAGAAAAACAGCCAGAGCATTCCCTTCTAAAAATAGCGTAATGAACGCTGCTTCGTCCTTCACATTGTTGATCCTTGCTACCATGGACACCTTTGTTAACCAAGCCTCTACATCTTCGCTACCATCATAAGACTTCACCATTTCAGAGAGCTTTATCTCTTTTGATCTGTTCATTCTTTTTATTCTTCTGGCCCGGATAGCTTGTAGTTAAAACACGTCCGCAAAGTTTCAAGCTTTAATCAAGACAAATATAAATTATATAAATATTGAATGATTATACATAACATAAGAATTTATTATTAATCCGCGGTGCTCATTATCTATTAATATCTATATTCCTAATACATGCATTAAAAAAGATATTTGTATAAGAGTAAATCTGGAACACCCTGTATCTCAAGAACTAGAGCCAATCTTGGAAAACTAATGTCATTTCTGAACTCAGCACACCCGATATACTATAAATTTGATATATATATATATATATATATTATATATAATATATATATATATATATATATATATATATATACTTACTAGTATATATTATATATATATATATATATATATATATATATACTATATATACCGTTATATATATATATATTATATAATATATATATATATATATATATATATTATATAACTATATATATATATATATAATCTATATATAAAAATTTATACAAATATATATATATATAATATATATATATATATATATATATATATATATATATATATATATATATATATATAATATACTATATAGTATATATATATATATATAGTACTATATTTATTAATTTATATATATATATATATATATATAATATTATATTATATAATATTATATATATATTATATATATATTATATTATATTATATATATATTATATATGTAGATATATATATATATATATATATAGTATATTTATATATATATAGTATATATATATATATATATATATATATATATATATATACTATATATATATATATATATATTATTTATATATATTATTTATATTATAACTATATATTATATATATATAATTATATATATATATATATATATATTACTATTATTATTATTATATATATATATACATATTATATATATATATATTATAATAATTTAATAATATTAATTATTTATTATTAATATTATATATTATATATATATTATTTCGCAAAATTAAATATAAAATAATAATAATTTTTAATAAAATATAATTTTTAATATTTCTTTTGTTTATCACAGTTAATAATTTAGTTTTATTTTTTATTAAGTTACTTGCGTATCTTTTATTTTTACTGCCAAATATTGCCAGAGAGGAAAACGCTTTATTTCAAATAATAATAATAATAATGATAATAATAATAATAATAATAATAATAATAATAATAAATAATAATAATATAAATAATAATAATATAATAATAATAATAATAATAATAATAAATAATAAAAATAATAAAAATAATAATAATAAATAATAATAATAATATAATAATAGGAAATAATAATAATAATTAAGAAATATAAATTATTCTAATACAAAGAATTAATAATAATCATAATTAATATAATAATAAATAATAATTAATAATAATAATAATAATAATAATAATAATAATAATAATAATAATAATAATAATAATAATAATAATAATAATAATAATAATAATAATAATATTAATAATAATAATAATAATAATATTAATAAAAATAATGATAATGATAATAATAATAATAATAATAATAATAATAATAATAATAATAATAATAATAATAATAATAATAATAATAATAATAATAATAATAATAATAATAATAATAATAATAATAATAATAATAATTATTATTATTATTATTATTATTATTATTATTATTATTATTATTATTATTATTATTATTATTATTATTATTATTATTATTATTATTATTATTATTATTATTATTATTATTATTATTATAAATGATTCGCAAAAGCAGGTAAATTTATAATTTTTTT
>JABUQX010121725.1:0-17500 GCA_015478945.1 Trachelipus rathkii | reverse complement strand
GTATTGTTCCTTAATGAACTGTTCCAGATCGTTGAGAATACTGAATGTCTTCGCCTCCTTCTGACCTGTATCAGTATGAGAGGAGTCAAACAAATCAGTGTGGTGTGCGTTGAAGGACTCGAAATAGAGAAACCTCAGCATTTAGATGAGAAGTAACAGTCTCTTAAAAGGAAGTTAGATATTTAAGAATAACAGGAAAATCTGTTTCATTAGGAGAGCAGTAGCAGAAACACATTCGAGTCCTTCAAACGCACACCACACTGCATTTGTTTGACTCCTCTCATACGTGATACAGGTCAGAAGGAGGCGAAGACATTCAGTATTCTCAACGATGGAACAGTTGATTCAGCATTATAAAGATATGGCAGATTGGGCTTAACCAATTCTTGAAGACTCCTGGCCTATGCTTCACTACTTTTCTTTCTCATACAATTCTGACCACAATCTTTGTAGCCCAAAAGGAACCACATTCTTTCCTAAACTTACTTCTGGCAACTTTTAGTCAGGCTAGTTTTTGGCATTACGTTGCTTCGTTACTATTTACTATTTGTTATGCGTTTTCTGTATTGACTGGGCATGACGCTTCAGTGACTGCTGAAAAATTAGGGGCCATAATCCCCGAGGAAAAGAGCAGGCGTCATTCCATCTTCTCTAAATCTATTTCTCCTCATTCTTCTCTTTTATATGGCACCTGTATCATGTGCTCTTCAGGTCAGAGGTGGTCCCTGTCGGAAATGGAAAAACTTGCCTTCTCCATCACTTCTGGCTAATTTTCGTTCAACGGAATCGTTGCCGGGATATTATTCGTCAGGCTAAACGTGCTTTCATCAAAAGGAAGTGCGGCTGACTTGAGATCTCCTAGCTGATAAAAAAATTTCTGCCCCCCTTGCCAAAACATTTCAAAACTTCTGTAAATCTGCCTTTCCCTTCTCTATATGCTCTAACGGATCTGTAGCTAATGCTACTTCTGAGAAAGCTAATCTCTCCAGCCTCCTTTTTTCATATAATTACACCTGGAGGATTCTGGCAATCCCAGTCCTACTTCTTCTCCTATCAAGTTTCAAATGGACTTACACCCTGATTTCACATCCTTCAGGTGCCATTGATCCTCAGGCTCTATGAAAAGTTTGTAAGGCTTAGCGTCCCGACAGCAATCATCTTCGTGTTTTTAAAGGACTGTGCTTCGAAGCTGCAGGCTGTTCTCGTTCGCTTTACCCTCTTTGCTTTTCAATTTCTAACACTTTCCCTAATGCTGGAAGCCCGCATAGTTAAACCGATCGTGAAGAAAAGTTAGCCGGCTCTGATCTTCTAACTATAGTCCCATGGATCTACTTGTATTCTGTCTCCAAAATCTTTAAAACTATCAAATCTCATTTCCTTCATTATCTTAAGAATTCTCATTCCCTCCTTCAGCATCACCAGTATGGTTCTCGACGTTCGAGGTCAACTGGTGACATCTTTCCTGCTCTCGCTCTCTCATGAATTCTGCAATGTGAATATTGCGGAACTCCCAGGCTTGTTCACTGTTGGTGCCTCCCTTCCAGCCACCCTCTTCTAGTGAAAATATCTGTCCTTATCTGGTTTTTTCTTTCTGTAATTAATCTCCCTCTCTTCAAGTTAAACCGCCAGCGTTTACCTCAGAGGTTAGCGTGTAACCAGATACGCATTGAGTAGGTTTTTCCCCCAAATACGTTCGCATCGCTCACGCCATTGATCCACGTAATGCGGGTATATATATATATATATATATAATATATATATAATATATATATCATATATATATATATATATATATATATATATATATATATATATATTATATTATATAGTATCTATCAATATGTGTTCCTAGGGAACTTCAATTTAAAGATGAAAGGAAGACAAACACCGAGGAGAGTGCCATAGTATATTAAGAACGTTTCGCGCTATAGCTAAGCGCATCATCAGCAATAAGTAAAATAATAAAAACATAAATTTCTCCGATTCTTCTCAATATTTACGATTATATAAAATTATAAAATATATAGGAAACTAAAAATTATATAAAAAATTACAAAAATACAAAAAATTACAGAAAATTACAAAAAATTAGAAATTTTAATATTAACCTCGTTTTACTAACCCTTACATACTGGATGAACCATAAGAATGAATGAACAAGATTAAATCCAAACTATTTTACCTAAATTGTACATAAATTGGTTGGTTTGTTTTGAAACTTACTATACTTAAAAATCAATAATTTATAACAGTATAATAAAAAGAAAATTATTAAAAGAATATAATTGAAAATTATTACAATTAAAATAAAAAGTTTTGATTGAAGATAAACAGAGTTGAGTTCAGGCTCCAATTCATGAATGTAAACTCTCCCAAGATTTGTTTCTGGTGGCGAGTATCAGTGACGGAGGCAAGAATCGAGAAGTCGTTGGTAGTGATGGGATGATCTTTTTCGTGGCTATGGCTACGTTATGTTTTGCTCCGTTACTTTTTAGTCCGTTACATTTTTTCGACATTCTTTAAATGTTGATAGTCAATTGACCATCCCGTCAAGCTAAAAAAATCCGTTTATATTATATACTATATTTATACTATATATATATATATATATTATATACTATATATATAATATAGTATATTTATATAATAATTTATATATAATAGATATATATATATTATATAATATATTATATATATATACGGATATATATATACTAATATATATATATATATATATATAAATATACTTACATATACATTACCTATAATACATATATATATATATTATACTATATATATAGATATATATATATATAAATATATATATATACTATAATATACTATATATATATATACACTATATATATATAGATATATTATATATATAGGGCTATTTATTAACGTTGGTTGACCCAGGAGCGAAATCAATACAATAACTGTATCGTTATTTTAACTAATTTAGGGTAAATACATGTAAATTTTTTAGGTTAACACAACTAAACCTAAACCTAACCTCACCTCATTCATTTTTATAACGCTAGCCCAATTACAACCTAACCAAACTTTTACCTTTATAACCTAACTTAATATTAACGGAGTCAACCACTTATAAATGTCTATATATATATATATATTCTATATATATATATATATAGTTATAATAGATTATATATATATATATTAGTATATACTATATATATATATATATATATATATATATAATACCCTGAAATTTGGGGCTTTTCGCCTACCAAAGGGTGATATTGGGGTGCTTACCTCCACTTTCAACCAATAGCTTTTTGACTGGAGCGAGAACTCAATTTGCTTGCCATATTTGATACACTGAAAAAAATCTAAGTATGACGTATTTTATTATCGTTTATTAACTTTAAATATTTTCAACAAATAAAATTGCAATAAAGTTTTTTACTAACAATCACTGTATCTTTTAAAGTAGTTAAACTTTCATTTTATACTACTTTATTAAATTTAAACGTGAGAAATTGAAACAAAATAAATTAAAAAAAAATAATGATAATAATTAAGAAAAGTGGGGCTATTTGTTCAAGCAATGTTGGCTTGTTTATCCTCATTAAAGTGGCTCATTTTACTTTAAACTACAGGATGTAACATATGATATACAAAAGACATGAAAATGCAACACCTCATAAATTGAATCCAAAGGTCACGGATATGCAAACAAACTATATAAGTTGCTTTTAAAGATTATTGTTATTAATTATTAATTTTTGATGTATTAATTACATTGAAAAATATTTAGTAACTTTTTTTTAATAATGTTATAAATGAGTTGCAACAATTTAATACAGGACCCACGAAACCTTATCAAAACGTTACATCAAATGAGCTATCCATCGATTAATCGATAGTCATAAGCTAGAAGTCACGGAGTAACAGTACTTTCCGTTGATTCTTTACTTTCTCGTTTCAACAAGAAACGCTGTTTGAATTCAAACGGACAAAATGTTAAGTACTTTTTTCCAAATATCGCAAGAGTATGGCTAAACGGAATTACTTTTAACGAGTTTTTCGATTTCCCAACTCTATACTATATTATGATTATTATACTATATATATATACTTCATATATATATATCTCTCTCTTAGTATATATATATAACTACTATATTATACTACTATATATGTACTATCGTTATATATAGGAGAGGCCCCTTTAACACCAAAATAGTCTCGTTTGGCGAGATATTTTTTTATTCCTTGGTATAAGACCTCTATATGGCTTGTTCTGGTATGATTACAAAATCATAAAACAAATGCATGATTATCAATAAAATATTAAATAAGAACAGGTTCTCCTTTATTGAGATTCTACTCTTTTACTCCTTTCTTAAGTTTCGATTGAGCAGTTCACAGACTTTTATCCTGCGAATTTACCTCCGCTTGCTTTGAAAAGTTAGTTTTTTTGCAAATTCGGAATTCTTTTCCTCTTATTTGAGCAAGCAAGTTGGAGTGAGTCGTACTATAGTATGAGAAGAGAGAGCTGGGACGCGGGAACATCTGGGAAAGACGAGTTCGGAGACGAAGATATGTCAATAAGGGCAACGGGGAAGCTGTTATACAATTGGTACGTTACTGATATGTGTCACAAAAATTTTTGCTTAGGCAAATCTTGGCATAAGTATGGAACCACAGATTTTAATTTTTACAGAATAGTTAGAATGAGGTTATTTTGGAGTTAGTTTCTTCCTTCGGCAGAAAGAAGCATAAAATTTAAAAGCAATAATAATCAATTCCACAATGATACATATTTGGGGGCATTCAAAAAATGCGCACAAACATACAAAACATGTAATTACAAAAAAGTAATTATATAATACAATGAATCCAAATTATTAAGCTATATCTGATATGTTACCAATACAAAACATTGCGAACTGTAAGAGATTACATAAAGTAACTCAGGAACGGTACTATATACAAAATTATCATAATAATAGATACAATGCAAGCGCACATTCAAATCAACTCCAGTTGACATTATATCCCCGTATACGTATAAGCAAATTACTACAACAACATCTAGAATGCAAGAACCGCATACAAACTGTTATATAAAACAACTGTGAACTATCGCACACAAGTAATGTTATAGAGAATTGTTCACTTGACGAATGAATCGCCTTGGTAATTTTGATTATTGCTCTGAGAAATGATTTACGATCCATAACGCTGAATACTATCTTGCATTCCATATAGGAAAAATATGCGCGTCTTCATTTTCGCAAGGAGAAGCTCTGACACTTGGATGAGACAAACTTATGGAGATCTCTGAACAAAGGACATCTTGGTTGCGGAGATCTGCGTTCGCATATAAGCACTTCAATCGCGTCTACAACGGCCCCACCACATGGGCGTCAAGCTACCCTGGGTCACCCAGTAATTTGCGACAACAGAGATTGACACGTGGTGCTACGACCTACGGGATTGCAGAAAAGTTGAATATTATCAGTTCAAGACTTTTGCAATGGTAAAATTCTTTCCTTTCGCTAACAAACGATGGGCAGATCGGCTACGAAATCACTCAGAATTCGAAAAGGAGTCTTGAGATGGTATTAAAGAAGATAGTGTGCAATTTCAAAATGAGTTTCAGGGACTGATAATTAAAAATACATTAATTGAAAGCGAATTGATAAAAGAGTCCGTTATCTATTGATTGAAAGCATGTGTTGTTTGTGGCTCGTGTGACGTTCATCATCTCTGGTACTGTTTCTGATTTGGATTTTCTGAGTCATTAGTATTGTGTTTATTTTTCTTACTCATTCCTTTTTGATGTATTTCTTCTGGAGCACGATACTTTTCTATGTATGTGCGGATACAAGGAGTTCATGGTAAGCGATATGTGTCCTTATATCAATTCCCCCTTGTTGCTTTGGCCCATCCGCTCAAAACAGTACCATGATTTACTGCGCTGGCAATGATGCATGGTTTATCAGACAGGCACTGACGCGCGCTTTTGAGCTCGCCGGGGGTGTTTCCAACTATACAACTATAGGCGGCCCTCTAGAATAGTTTATTTGATGACTATTCTTTGGTATCTGGTAACATCATAGCCCTCCTGATCTTGTTCTGTGAGCTTGATGGATTTCAAAACAAATCATTAAATTATAGAAAATATTAATTTGATTTTATGTCAATAAAAATATTATTGAGGATTGCTCTCTTTTATTTCTATAAGTTCGATAAGTCGTTCACAACCTTTTAATACGGCTTTCACCTCCCGTGCCTCTTGAAAATTACAGGTTTATTTCGTAAATTCTGGATTCATTCTCCCTTATGAGCAACCTAAGTTGAGGGAGTCCGACACTGAAGTAACTGAGTGAGCGGAGGCAGTTTCGAGACAAAACACATCGAGGGAGAGAAGTCTCGGAGAGAAAGAATTTCAATCACTCCCAGAGATCTAATACTCCTCACACACAACACAGACAAACACACCTAGTACACCAGGGAATCCTTCTATACAATCTGTCTACCGCCTTACATCATGTCAACAAAATCTTTTAGCTACACGCAAATCTTGGCCCATAAGTTCATTGAACCTACAATGTCTTCAACTCTCTATCACTACCATAGTTTGGTAATGTAGGCGTGCTCCCTAAGTGTTAAGCCGTATATATATATACCGTAATATATAATATATAATATATATCATATTTACATAATCACCTTATATCATATATATATCGACATATAAATATATCTATATCTCATAATATATACTATACATACAATCTATATACGCCCTGCATATAATACTCATACTATGCATATGAATAACTATTATATTACTTTACTATCTATAATATAAATAATAGTCAGTATAGTTACTATAGAACATATATACACTCACTATATAAAGCTTAATATACTATATATATATATAGTACTATAAATATATATATTACTATATCATATACTATAGACTATCATATACTTAATATATAATATAATACTATTATATATTGAATTACAAAATAACCCCTTAAGTAGATTTCACTACTGCCTGGGATTGACCTGCGGCCCTAGCCAGATGACCGCGTTTAATAGTGTTTGACCGACTACGCCACGATGGACTAAAGAAAAGGCCAGAGATAATGTTCCATGTTGTCGAATACTACTCACCCACCCAACGACAGGAACACAACGCGCCTTCTTCCCGTCCACACTCGGGTGTAGTGTCAAACAGAGCACCGCACAATAGTGAAATTTACTTATTAAACCGGGGACATATTAATGTTATTGTAAGATAACTGCCTCACTCCTCTACACCTCCAGCAGTGTGGATAAGTCATTGATACACAACAAAAAAATAATAAAAAAGAAACTCTAAATAATTTCACTCTGCTGCGATTGAACCTGGGCCCTAGCAGAGTGCACCGCGTAGAAGTGTTTTGTACGTCTACCGCGACGATTGGATCTACAAAGAAAGAACGGCGAGCGAAATGGCTTCCTGTAAGTTGACATATCATCACCACCAAAAACAGGGAATTCACACAGCGCGCATCTTCCCGTTCACACTCGGGTGTAGGGTTCAAACCGAGCACCGCACAGAGTGAAATACTTATTAAACCCGGCGATAAACTACTAATGTATTGATCCAACAATAATACTGGCCCTTCACTCCTTGCTACACCTCACCGTAGTGTGAATACAGGTTAATTGACCTAAAATAACCCTTTCCTGTTTTGGTGCGATGATATATTTCACCTACAGGAGTCCATTTCGTAGCCTCTCTCTGTTTCTTAGCGCAATCGTGGCTAGTACTCAAACCTACGCGGACGGTCATCTGCTAGGGCCCAGGTTCCCAATTCCAGCAGCAGTGAACATACTAAGGCTACATTTCCTTATCTACTACCTATCCACATTGGCGGTAAGAATGTAGAAGGGAACCATGGAGCAGTTATCTTGACTCAAGACATTATATTCCCCGAAATTCTTAAATAAGTATTTCCCACTCGATGTGCGGGCTCTGTCCCTTGCACCCTACACCCGCAGTTGTGAACAGTAGACGCGCGTTGTGGATTCCTGTTTGGTGCGGGTGATATATTCACTACAGGAACCCATTTTCTCGCGTTCTTCTTTTTAGTCCATTCGTGGACCCGTTAGCTCGTCAACACACATTTGCACGTGCATCTGCCAGGGTCCAGGCTCAAATCCCAGCAGAGTGAAATTATTACAAGGGGTTATTTCTTATCAATACCCTATCACCACTGCGGTGAGGGTCGGTGAAGGATGAGCCAGTTATTTTATCAACTATAGCCTCACCTATATACTATCATAAGTATACTATAATATATAATATATATTAATTATATATATACATACATACATCTATATATACTATAATACTATATATACCTATATTATTATACGGAATACATTCGCCTATCTGCGATCAAACCATAAAAAGAAAAGAATATTAATTTTGCCACTAATTAACAATAATACATTAAAAACTATGTCTAAATAGTGTCAAAACCTGAAATAGAAAACATAAAGACTGGTCAAAATATTGGAATAACAAAAACCATAACAATAGAACTTGCACCTCCTAATCATCCGTGTAAAGATACATTAATAGGCATAATAAATCCTGAAAACAAAAAATTGAAAGTTTTGAAAGAATGACTACAATAATAATGCTTTCACAGTTTTAAAAAAATTTATAAAACTTTATTTGTAGCGACATCATTTATAATAATAAATAAACATAATAATAATAATATAACGTAATTCATTAATAGAATAATAAAAATAGATTTATAATCATAACTAAGAATAATAATACATAATAATCAAATTAATAGTAAACGACATGATTAAAAAGATTATAGAATTTTGATCAAGTCTTATTCATTATTATTATTATTATATATTATTATTATTATTCATTATTTATTCACTTCCTTATATTACTTATTATTAATATATTTATTCATCTATTTTTATTATTATCTATCATTTTCATTATTTCTATTAATATTGTTATTAATCTGTATTATTAATATTAATTATTATTATTATTAATCTAATTAATATTATTATTATTTATTATTACTTCATTATTATTATTATATTTATTATTATCATTAATTATTATTATTTATTATTTATTCTAAATGATATTATTGCGTTATTATTATTATTATAATTATCAAATACTAATTAATTTTTATTGATTATTTTAATACAAATTATTATTGATCTATGCCTATTCATATATATTTATTATTATCTCTTATTATTATTCATTATTTATCTATATATATCTAGTTCAATTATGTCATTCATTATTATTATACTTCATTATTATTATTATAATATTATTATTATTAATTATATTTTATTATGTATTATTATTACTCTTTATTATTAAATCTATTATGTACTATTATTATTTGACAATAAGCGCTTTTCCTCCTCTGGCAATCATTCGGCCACGTAAAACTAAACAAGATACCGCAAGTCAACTTAATAAAAAAATAAAATACTAAATTATTAGAATTAATAAACGAAAAGAAATATTAAAAATTATATTTTATTCAAAACATATTATTATATTATTCATTACTTTGCGGAAACGACATAATATACTACAGTATATATATATATATACTATATATCATATATATATATCATACTATAATATATATATAGTACTATATAATCTATATATAGTTACTATACTAATAACATATAGTATACATATATTATATATATATATATATATATACTATATATATTTATATAAAATATCATATATACTATATATATATACCGATATTATAGTATATATTATATTATATATAAATATATATATATATATATCATAATACTATATACTATATAATATATATCTAATCATAATATATATTATTATCTATATATATATACATATATTCACTGTATATTTAAAGCTATATATATATGATATATATAACTGCTATATAGTATACTAGATATAATACAAATACATAAATCAATAACTATAATATACTAATATTATAAATAATTAGCTAATACTAATATATATATAATAATACTATAATATATATTTATTATCAATTATATAACAGCTAAACTACGTTTATAGAATATACTTATAATATAATATGGCCATATGTATAGATATATATAAATATATAATATATATATATCTATATACTACTATAGCGTCTATATATATACTATTACTATACGATATATTATATATATATATAGTACTATATATAATATAATATATACGTATCATACAATGTGTAATGTATATACTATATATATATATATATTATATATATAATTACACTACTCTACTACTATATATATTATATATATAATATTATAGATATATAGTATATATATATTATATATAATATATATATATAATATAAAAAATATATATATATATAGTATATATATTAATAGTATACTATATATATATATAATATATATATAGATATATCGACTATAACTATTATAGGTTATGCTTATACTATATACTTATATTATATATATTATATATATATATATATAATGTATTTAAATAAATTAAATATTATAGATAATCAGCACCGCGGATTAATAATAAATTCTTATGTTATATAAAATCATTCAATACTTATATAATTTATATTTGTCTTGATTAAAGCTTTAAACTTTGGGGACGTGTTTTAACTACAAGCTATCCGGGCCAGAAGAATAAAAAGAATGGACAGATCAAAAGGGATAAAGCTCTCTGAAATGGTGAAGTCTTATGATGGTAGAGAAGACGTAGAGGCTTGGTTAACAAAGGTGTCCATGGTAGCAAGGATTAACAACGTGAAGGACGAAGCAGCGTTCATTACGCTATTTTTAGAAGGGAATGCTTTGGCTGTTTTTCTTCAAATGGATGAGGGAGATCAGAAAAATTCGAACAGCATCAAGGCTTGTTTGAGGGAGGCCTTTGCCATGAACGCATTTAGCGCGTATGGTGAGCTTTGCAATAAAAAATGGGAAGGAGAGCCGGTAGATGTATTCGTAACCGAGCTGAGGAGGTTAGCCTCAATAGCCAAAATAAAGGATGAATGATGCTAGGAAGAGCATTTGTTTACGGGATGCCAACGTCAGTCGGAAAAGTTACGAGCAATGCCTGAAATAGATTTGGAATTTGGGAAAATATTATCAAAGGCGCGAGCGTTGCTAACATTAGAAAATGAGACTTTTATTGCGGCGGCTAAAGGCGAAGGAGGAGCAAGAATCTTTCAAAAATATTCAAGAGCTCCGATTAAATGTTTCTCATGCGGAGGGCCACACTTGAGGAAACATTGTAAAGGAAAATTTCAATGCTGGAATTGTGGCAAAAAAGGTCATTTTGCGATAGAATGTGGAGATGGGAAACGAGAACGGCGGGCTCGCTGCTTCGGAGGCGTACTCGTCGGAGCATTGAGGGAAAATTCCGAAGAATTATTTATTAAAAAGATAATATTAAATGGAAGAAGGGGAAAGGCCCTAGTGGATTCGTTATGTTCTCTTTCTGTGGTGAAGGAAGATTGTTGCAATGAAATAGAGGGAATAAGTCGAGTAACCGCTTTCGATGGAAGAAAAATAGCCGTGAAAAGTGGAAAAGTAAAGGTAGAGATAAGGGGGAGAAAAATTGAGAAGGAAGTAGTGTTGACTGAAGAGCTAATAAATGGTGTGGATATGATCTTAGGACTAGATATTATATTCCAACTTGGGGGCGTCGAATTGAAGAAGATGGAGTAAGATTTGGTATTGAGAAGGAGGAGCGGAAGGATATTCGGGTTGCGGCGGTAAAAGGGAAGAAAACCTTGAAAATAGAAGATAGGGACTTTGATGCGTATTTTGATGGGAATTATTGGGAAGTGCGGTGGAAATGGAAAGAAGGCAGGAGTCCGGATTGGAAGAACTCTGTGGAGTGTTATGAGGGAACAATGAAGGGAGATATAAAAGAGAAGTTTAATACTGAAGTCGAGAGATGGATCTCAGAAGGTATTTTAAAGAAAGTAGAACAGGGTGAGAAGGAGGGAAAGAATGTGATTCCAATCATGGCAGTGAACCAAGAGTCTAAAGGAAAAATAAGGCCAGTGTTGGACTTCAGGAAGTTAAACGATCACATAGAATGCCATACTGGAGATGAGATAGTTGCATGTGATGAAACTCTGAGGGTTTGGAGAGAAAAAAAGGCAAAATATTAAGCTGGTGGATTTGAAAGCGGCGTACTTGCAGTTGAGGGTAGACAAAAGTCTTTGGAAATATCAGGTGGTGAAGTTTAAAGGAGAGATGTATTACTTAACTAGATGGGTTTCGGAATAAATTGTGCTCCAAGGATAATGATGAGAATTTTGAGAGAGGTTTTGACACAGGATGAAAGAATAAGAGAAGCGACCAGCCATTACATCGATGACATAATTGTGAAATTGAAGACATCGTAGGAGCGGAAGATGTAGTCTTATATTTAGCAAGCTATGGATTGGTGACGAAACCAGTAGGTCTTGTGGATAACAGAGTGTTAGGATTGAAGATAATAAAAAATAAAGAAGGGAAATTAGAGTTTAGGAGAGGTGGTGAATTACCAGACCTAAAGGAAGGGAATCTTTCAAGAAGAGAAGTATTCTTAATTTGTGGTAAATTGATGGGACACTCCCCTGTTGTAGGTTGGCTAAGGGTAGCCACAAGCTATTTGAAAAGACATGTGGAAGGAAAGAGTTGGAATGATTTGGTCGATGATAAGGTCATTCGAGTATTAAAGGAAATGTTAGAGGAAGTGAAGGAAAGAGACCCAGTAAAGGGTTTTTGGAGGGTTTCGTATGAAGATAAGGGAGTAGTATGGTGTGATGCAAGCAATCTGGCCATAGGGGCGGCGTTGGAAATTGGGGAAAAGATTGTTGAAGACGGATCGTGGATCAGAAAGAAGAACGACGTGGGTCATATTAACGTTGCAGAATTAGAAGCGGTTATTCGAGGCAGTTGAATTTGCACATTATATAAGTGGGGTCCTGTAAAGAACTGGAAAATAAAACAGATTCAGATGACGGTCAGTCAATGGGTTGAACGGTTCAGCAATCTAACTCAATGGAAAGCGAAGAGTGAACAACAAGAGGCTTCAGCAGAAATGCTAACAAGAGAAGATTGAAGGGCGTTCTAAGGTCAGCTGATAACAGAGTTCGTGTTATCAGCGTGAAGTGTAAGAGTTTGTAAGCAATCATAAAGCAGATGACATAAGCTGATAGTCTGAAACCAGAGTCAGGAAATTCTTGAGATGGAATCTTCGAAGAAGGAGAGCAAGAGGGAAGAGCGAAATTGCTTGCCGTCGCGGAAATATCGAAAAGGGAAGTTAAGGGATTGTCACGAAAAAACATCACCCCAACCCTTTTTGGGGTGAACTAGAACTTTAGTATCTGCGAGTATTGTCTTGTTACCGGAAAGCCACGAGGAAAAGTGTGGAGAAATGCGTGAAGTATTGCCCAAGCGTGCCAATCAATAGATCCTGCGCCAGTAAGGTTCGGGAAAGGGAATTAGGACGCTAAAGCAGGAATTCGGTGGGCAGGGTGGCGATCGACCTGTCACGTCGCATTACAAACGCGAGAAGCGCACTACCTGGTCAATTGTTGATTGCGGACGAGCAGGATTAAGCAACCTTTGGAAAGTTTTTGAATTAATGGGAGGACAGGCCAAGAGAAATCAATTAGGAAGTTGGATGGAAGTGCTTAGTGGAGAGGGGTCCAATGATAACAACTATGACATCGGATAACGGTTCTACGAGCGTTCAGATCAACTGATGTAGAGATTGCGTGTGTAAAAAATGGAAATTAGAACCGGTACGTCTTTAGAGCTGCAACAGGCACATGCAATGCGAGATAGTACGAGGAGAAAATCACAGGACAACTCCCGAATACAGGGCCAGCAAAAGGGGGGAATTACACCCGGAGGAAGGGCCAACACGTTTTGGTACAATATGTCGCCAAAGAATGGATTAGAAGAATAAAGAGCGTCCCTCACTAGGTCCTATTTTCAAATACTAGATGGGCGGCATCCACTTGAAAAAAAAAAATGAACATTAGTCTGTGGATTATCTTGGTAGAAGCGATTCAACGGTTTCAAAAATTGCGGAAGGAGTTCGTGTGGTAAAGATCCTTTGCCAAAAATAAGTGTTACAACCGAGATGGCCATGAAACGAAACTCAGCTGAACACTGCGATTAATCCACATCCGTACATATGCGTATGCTACACGGCGTAACAAGAATGAAATTTCTAAATTTAATATAGAATGTAGCATCAACGTTGAGGCATATAAAGGATTTGAGGAAAATAGTATGATGATTTGAAAATCATGGGGGGCGTGTATTAGGAATATTAGATACATTAATAGATATGAGCACGGCCGGATTAATAATATAATTTTATGTTATGTATAATCATTCAATATTTTGTATAATTTATATTTGTCTTGATTAAAGCTTGAAACCTTGCGGACGTGTTTTAACACAATCATAGTCTATATATAATAATACTATATATACATATATATATAATATCATATAATTATATATATATATATTATATAATATATATAACTATATATATATATATACTATATATATATATATATATATATATATATATCATATATATATACAATATAGTATATATATATATATATTATATTATATATTATATATATAATATATACTAAATATACTATAATATATATATATTATATATATATAATATATATAATACTATAAATTTACTATATACACACACCATATATATTTTTTTTTTTTTTATATAATATAAGCCCTTATTATAATATATATATATAATATATAATATTATATATATATATATATATATATATCAATATACATATTATTACTATATATATATATTATACATAAATATACATTATATCTATATATATATTAGATATAATATATATATATTTCTATATATATATATACTATAGATTTTTATATATATTATTACTAGCTATATATATATATATATATTATATATATATATACTTTATATATATATATATATATATATAGATAATATTATATCTATATATATATAATAATATAATATATATACTATAGTATTATTATTTTAAAGATCCTATAATCGTATACTATATATATATAGATATACTATATATAATATATAACTAGATATATATATATATATATATATATATAACTATATATATATATATATATATATATATAACATATATATAATATTATATATAATATATAATATATATATATAGTTATATATATTATATATTACCAATTACACATATATATATATGATATATATATATATATATAGATATTATATATATTATAGTTATTATATATATAAATATACATAATATATAATATATTATAATAATATAATATAATATATAATATATATATATATATACTATATATATATATATAATAAGGTATATATTATATATATAATCTATATATATCATACTCGTATTATATATATAAAATATAATATATAAATAATACTATATATATATATATAGTTATATATATATATTTATATATAAATATATATAGATATAATATATATATAATATTATATAGTATAATACTATTATATATATATATATATTACTCTCTACCTATATATATAGTATATAATATGAATATATAATTATATATATATATTGTTCGAGAGACGGCGGTTCCTATTTTTGTCGAGTCGGGATGGATTAGCTTTGTGTGTTTTGTAAACTATTTTGCCGCCACTGTAATTTTGTCATATTTATATATTCACTTTCTTTCTTTTATTTAAATATTTTGATAAACTTTTTTTAAATCAAAATTTCGGGGATGAGATGGGTTATAGCTCACTTCATTCCCTACTCCCCGCTTACCCATAAGGGAACATGGCATATAATGATTTCCAATAATTATATTTGTACAGCATGCAACTTGAAGCCTTTAACATTTCAATTAATGTATTACTAATATATAATTATTTTACTAAATTTTATATCTTTTATTTTTAAATAGTTTAAAAGTTGTATACAAAATAAAAAAAAATAGTTTTAATAAATTTATAATAATCTGATTGTTGATATCTTTGAAAGTTCATATATAATCAGAATGATATTCTTAACACTCGATTTAGCGATAGTTATAAATTCGTATATACTTATATTGATTTATATATAATATTTGTTATATATATTATAATTTAGATTAAATATACTATATATATAATATATATATATATATATATTATATATATTTATATATATATATATATATACTATATAATATATATAATATAATATATAATATTTATATATATATATTATATATATATATAATAATATATATATATATATATATAATATATATATAATATATATATATTAATTAATATATAATATATATATATATATAGATATATATAATATATATATATATATATATATATATATATATATGATATATAATATATATATATATATTTTGAAACCAAACGCAAGCATAATATTAGTTCAGAAACAGTTCATTAGTATCAAATAATCAAGATTTTATTTGCCAAATAAAGAAATAAAAAATCTAAAGCTACACTTTTTCATCATTTATGTTTATTAAAATTAATAATAAATTAGATTTAGACATTTGGATGTGTTTTTATTTCCACTTCCAATAGCATAAAGTTAACTTCCTTTTCACTTGTAATGAGTTTGAGAAGGCCAATTCAAATATGCAATAAATTATTATATTTTAAGAAAGTTTAATTCATTACCAGAAGTGGTTATACAAGAGGGTTCTTAAGTTATTTAGAAATTTTCAAAACATTTGTTAATTGGAAGTCCTTATTTTGAGATTCAGATATATTTAGATTTGACTTTTAGTTAAATTTGTATGAATTATTAGTTTTCTTATTTAAAAGCTTGTATCTGAATATAATCAATCTCGTAAACTTTTATTGTTTCATAAAAAGGCTAACTTACATAGAGTAGCGGGTACCGAAACCGGAATTAGCCTTAATCATTAATCCAATAGAAAATCCGACTGAGAGAATCCCGGCACGATCCAGATTTCCTATCCATCTCCTAACTCCCTCATATAACAGAGATAAAACCTAAATTTAGTAACAGAAAGAACAATGTTTAATCTTAATGGTCATAAATCTTTGTGGGAGTTGATCTAAAAATTGTTGCTCCTCAGGTTTGTATTTAGGCCCACAGTTATTTTACTGATATCCTAGGAGCAAATTATTATGAATGAGAATTAAGAGGCTGTCCTAAACATAAAAATCAGCTATTGAATTGTCAAATTGACTACCTCCTGTAGAAGTACCTGGGAATTAATGAGTTTATCTAGGTCAGGCAATTACTCTACACAATACGTTTCTAGGGTTATCGGTGATAGTGTGAAAACAAAATTCAATCGCAAAAAATGTAAGCACTTCAAATGGGTA
>JABUQX010121724.1:10000-15000 GCA_015478945.1 Trachelipus rathkii | reverse complement strand
TATTTATTGCTCATTTTCTGCATACAAAATAACAACTGAAATTCTTTCTTCTTTTGGATCTCTGACCTTTAAGGAAGGTAAAAGTTTACCATCCCAGTGAAGTGTACCAAAATTTGGAATAATTTCTTGAAACGCGGATTTAATTTTTTTAACACATTTCTTTCTTAGATTTTGCCGAATTCGTTGAAAAGTCGATTGATTTATAGAAAATTCATCAATATCATATCCGAGGGCTTCTGCTGTTGCCTGAAGGATATAAATAGCATCTCTTATTCTCAATTTTGCATCTGACTAATGCAGTCGCTAACTTCGGTGTTATGATGTTTAATTCCTCGTCTTTCCAAACTTCCTTCTGAGTCATCCACTATGAGCTTAAAACAAAATCTTTATTACTACTTTCAGACGAACTAAAGATCGTCGTTTCTGCATCATCTACTCCGGAGGATTGGAGAGCAGATATGATATATGAAGTTTCTTGATATTCTTCTCTTGCTATTTCTTACTTTTTTAAAACAGTTTTTGTCCATAACACCTGAAAACCCTTTTCTTCATGGTTCCCTCTATCGAAGCAAGAAAATATTACCTTCTTCGATTTTAATCATTTGGAGAGCATTTGCATGACTATATTGAAAATATTATTCAAGTTATTTTGAAAAAAAAGTTTCCCGTTGTCTAAAGATCTCTGAAGATTTTTTTTGCATTTTTTTGTAGGTTTTCCAGGTAGGATGTAAGTTCGGCAATTGTCTTAGCTTTGGGAATAAATCATGTCTGAATCCTTGCCTTTTTTACAAAATATTCCACATTCGTTCACAAATAAATTCGCAATTTCACTGAGTGTATGACTAACCTCTCGCATATTATAAAATAAAACGGATAATACTTTTCGATTAGACGGTAGTTTAGCTCCAGTTATTTGGTGGTTTGCACGTCCAACTAAAAACACGTGTGTATTATCACCTTGCAGTTTATGAGACATATTAACAATAAGATAGAGTTACGGAATCAAACGTATCCTCCTAATGTAAATGACAATAAGAAATAGAGGATGAACCTTAGCCCAGTACAGTAATACGAAAGCAAAAATATGAATTGGCAGCTCAAATCACGTTTCAATTTGAACTCAGAGGTAAAATACCGAACAAGCATTCAAATGGCTCGGGTTGGATACCGTCTCGAGAGAGTAAAATCGGGAGTCAAAAGTGAATAAATTCGCGAGTGAGACTGACGTCACTCATAATTTGGCGGACTAATATGAGGAAATTTATCTATCGTATTTAGGCCGTACATAATTGATGTCATCAAAGATGTTCAAGTAACCTTTCATTTAAATTTTTCAAAAGTTTGCTTTAAACTTGCCGAACAAACTTGCTGCAAGTCGAAAAGTTGTAAACTAAGATGTTTGACTAATAATGTAAATGAAACGAAAGATTGAAGCAAGCTTCCATGTTTGACTTTAGAAAATTGTTTCAAAATTTATAATGCTCCCTGGGTATTATTATTATTATTATTATTATTATTATTATTATTATTATTATTATTATTATTATTATTATTATTTTTATTTTTATTTTTATTATTATTATTATAATTATTTTTATCATTATTATTATTATTATTATTGTTATTATTATTATTATTATTATTATTATTATTATTATTATTATTATTATTATTATTATTATTATTATTATTATTATTATTATTATTATTATTATTATTATTATTATTATTATTATTTTAGAAACAATAAATCAGCAATTGTCTTGATATAATTTTTTGCAAGATTTTTCCAAATTCCTATAAACTTTCCTAATATTTTCCTTTATTTTTTTAGGACAATTCTTGAATAAAACAGAATAAAATAATTGCCCTCTAAAATGATCCAAGCTTTCGTCCACTCACGTTGGACATTTTCAATTATAAGATTTCATTTTAAGAACGAAGCCAAAATTAAATTTAAAATAATACAATTATTACAAATATAACAAGTAAGATTAAAACTAAAATTTAAAATATACGAAAAATAAATATGTGAAGTTGATAATTTACATTGTGTCTTTTTTCTTTCTTTCTTCTAAGTAAAAATTTTAAGGTAATCGGACATTTCGGTATATTTTATATTAATAACCGGTCAATGTTTTTTTATAAGAAGGGACTCTGCCAGCGTAAGATCAGAAAATTTCATATTTTTATTCAATATTTTAAAGTAATTTACTATTTCATTATTGTGTAATTTTTTATATTCTTCCTGCATTTGGTGTTGTATCTTACTTAGTTTGTACTTGTGCTACGACATACGCTGTCAAAGTGTATTCGTCGTATAACCAATGTAAGTGGAGAAACGCCACTTACTGTACAAAGGCCGTTTAAAAGTAGTATTCCTTTTGTTTTGACTCTATTTCCCCTTATGGGAATTATTCAGTGTAGATCCATCTCTTAAATTTCAATATAATATGCCATGGCAAATATATATATATATATATATATATATATATATATATATATATATATATATATATATATATATATATATTTATATATATATATACTCTCTTATATATACTCTATATATATATATATATATATATATATATATATATATATATAAATATATATATATATATATATATATATATATATATATATATATATATATATATATATATATATATATATATATATATATATATATATATATATATATATATATATATATATATATATATATATATATATACATAAATATATATATATATAGGCTTACAAGTTTTATTTTTATTATGGAATTATATATTTAAATATCATAATAATAATAGTAATATATAATACGCAGTAGTTATTTGCATTGTTTTATAATAGTAAAAGTAAAGTCAGTGTATTATTATTATTATTATTATTATTATTATTATTATTATTATTATTATTATTATTATTATTATTATTAATTATTATTATTATTATTATTATTATTATGGTAACAAATATTTTGTATAAAGATTTTATTTTTTTATTTCATAGAATTCTTAAAGGTGATTTTATTATATAATATGAATGTAATACAGACCTTACTGCTTTCATTGGTGTGAAGTTTCATTTGTATATAAAAGATGTCTTTTTAGATTTTTCAAATTATTTTCATACATTTTTTTTTTATTTTCTTGTCAGATGATTTAGCAAGGTGTTCTAAATTAAGCCCCGCCCACTCTTTGTAATTAGAAGGTAGATCTTTTCCTCCAGAACCTTTGATAACACAATGTAACAAGAAAAATGTTTCTTCTGATTTTTCTTTTGTTTTTTATTCCGTTTTTTATGTAGATTCCAAATATGTTTTTAGTTTTTCTCTGGCATCGACTGTTTTTGTGTTACGACGGCAGGAAGTATTTATTGGCATCCCATTTTTTATGGTGGTTACCGTTACAAAAAAAAAAATTTTTTTTTTGTTTCTTCTGATTTTTTTATTGTTTTTTATTCAGTTTCTTATGTAGATTTCAAATATGTTTTTAGTTTTTCTATAGCATCGACCGTTTTTGTGTTACGACGGCAGGAAGTATTTATTGGCATCTCATTTTGTATGGTGGTTACCGTTACAAAAAAAAAATAAATAAATAAATGTTTCTTCTGATTTTTTTTATTGTTTTTTATTCAGTTTTTTATGCAGATTCCAAATATGTTTTTAGTTTTTCTCTAGTATTTACCATTTTTGTGTTACGACGGCAGGAAGTATTTATTGGCATCTCATTTTGTATGGTGGTTACCGTTACAAAAAAAATAATTTTTTTTTTGTTTCTTCTGATTTTTTTTATTGTTTTTATTCAGTGTTTTATGCAGATTCCAAATATGTTTTTAGTTTTTCTCTAGCATCAACCGTTTTTGTGTTACGATGGCAGGAAGTATTTAACCACAATACAAAATGAGAAGATGCCAATAAATACTTTCTGCCGTCGTAACACAAAAACGGTTGATGCTAGAGAAAAACTAAAAACATATTTGGAATCTGCATAAAACACTGAATAAAAACAATAAAAAAAATCAGAAGAAACAAAAAAAAAATTATTTTTTTTGTAACGGTAACCACCATACAAAATGAGATGCCAATAAATACTTCCTGCCGTCGTAACACAAAAACGGTCGATGCTAGAGAAAAACTAAAAACATATTTGGAATCTGCATAAAAAACTGAATAAAAAACAATAAAAAAAATCAGAAGAAACATTTATTTATTATTTTTTTTTTTGTAACGGTAACCACCATACAAAATGAGATGCCAATAAATACTTCCTGCCGTCGTAACACAAAAACGGTCGATGCTATAGAAAAACTAAAAACATATTTGAAATCTACATAAGAAACTGAATAAAAAACAATAAAAAAATGCAGTAGTATGTGTTTCGTTTTGTGCTTCGAGATGTCATGTTAAATATCGATGGTGATAATTAAGTGTTTTAAATATAATTTTTTCATGTGAATAATATTGTTTTATTATTTAAAAGTGCCTTGTATTTTGTGTATTATACAGTAACTTACATATTATTAGATATATTATTCTTTTAAAGCTTTTCAAGTACTTTATTATTTTTTGAATAATTACTAGACGAACATTCATTTTATTAGCAGTCAAAGTAATTTAGAAATATGTGTCTTTTCTTCTGCTAATAATTTTTGATTGAATAATTCTTTTATTATTTAATTGATAGTATTAAGATTAAAAGTTTAATCTTGCTTTAATCCTAATTGAATATTTATTTTTTAATTAATCTATTTGTTTAATTTATTAGTTCTTTTGCTAATAATTTTAATTGAATAATATTTGATTATTATTTAGGTGATAATATTAGGATCAGAAGTGTAGCCTTTGTGGTGAAGGTTACCATAAAGGAAGGAAAAACTATAGACTTTAGAGAAAAGTTTATTTAGAAGAAAAGTTTACTATATATATGTAGAACATGAAAAGCAATGTATTTTAATTTTTTTTTTTTTTTTTTTTTTTTATAATTACTTCC
>JABUQX010121724.1:0-2500 GCA_015478945.1 Trachelipus rathkii | reverse complement strand
ATCTCCGACACCGCATACTCATCATTAAGCACACCTCGTCCCGATGCGCTGCAGTCGACGAGTCAACACTCGGTACCTAGACACACACAGATCTCCGCTGCGCCACAGCGGACATCCCTAATAAGTACCACGATCTCGTATTACGTGAGCAACGCTATCACCTGCTCACCCACACCTCACCCGAGCACGGTGATCCCTACAGTGTACGTCATCGGCTAGAGCTCCGGTCATCTCACTAGATAGCTGCGCAAGCGCCGACAAATGCTATAACACACGTCAACTTGAGGTTCTCTCTACAGGAACTCTCTCCATCGTCGGCGACGTGCCAACAGCCGTACATTCAACACGTATCGCAGCTCCTGTGGGCGCCCCATGCCTAACGCCGCATCATAGTCCCTATCTGTATGCTCCACGCTATCGACTATTACGCTCCTAGAAACTTCTAGTTCTTGCTCATAAGTCCCTGCTAAAGTCCTATCTGCTTTTTTGTTTGTGGTAGGCCGCTCACTTGTCGACGACTATTCTTCCAAATACGAGTTACCTCTCACCATCACACTATGAGTTACTCCATAATCGGACCTTATCTTCTAGTTATCTAAGCTCTCCTACTCATGCCTCCCTGTCCTAGCATGAGTTGCCGCGAATCTCGGCTACTACACCATACACTATCGTCAAGACACTTAGTCTCCGTCCATCCCGTTCCAAGCGTGACTATTTCGAATATATATAACCAGGCTATAGTTCACGTGAAGAGGCTCGAAAAGCTTACTCCTACTCTTGTTGTATACACCCTTTAATGTGCTGCACACCGTTAGCTCTTTTACCTCTGAAAAGAAACATGCTCTGTTTTCTTACTACTCGATCGATACGTCTTTTTCTCCTATAGAATTCTTTCACCATTTTTACAATTACACTCTATGGGTGAGGAGGAACTCTTTGTTATAAAAGTTACGAGTTTATCTTTTTTTCCCTTCCGCGGACTAGAAAGCGGAATTTCAACATTTTGAAATTTAGTGTTTGTAATACTCTTTTTAAAATTGAGGTTCATTTAATTAATTACTCATCGTCAACCCATCGGCGTCTTTCTCCGTTTTGAAAAACAATAGCAAAGTGTCAAAAAGACGTGAAGAGAATTTCAATTGAATAGTTTTAGGTGTCTTAAATATTTGATCGCACTTTGTGGGGTAATGAGGGAATTTCAAATAATATTTGTTGGTCTTTATTATCCCAAAATATTCTGTGGCCGTTCTGGATTAGTTGTGAAAACTCTGTGTTTTAGGGATAAAAAAATTTAACTTCTAAAATTACGCTTTTTTCTTAAATTTTTTCACATTACAAATTTTAGAACTCTTAAAAGTACAAAAATCCTACAATTTCAAAATTTTGCTGTGAAATTAGCTTTGTCGACGGCCGGCTGTAACTCTTTAAAATATGATGGTTTTGTGTACACCGGACCAGTATTGTCAGAGCATTTGACAACTAAACACCTAATGCAAAATGTGTTCTCTTTTCCTGAGGAAAATGCGAAAATTCTCCACAATAAAGCAATAAGAGAATTTATTAATAGTTATTGGTGGTTTTTTAAATGACGTTTTTTAATAATCAGATATAGACATCTCTGCCTCAAATATTCTTGTTTTTATATACCATTCATATCTTTCTCAACTATAACGATTCGAATTAATGAAAACTACTGTTTTATAATTATATCTAAATTTCTTTAAACTTCTTATTAGTGTGCGACACGTGTGTGTGGCTTTATAAATTCTATTTCACACCATGATTACAAAATTTTACATGATACTCTAATCTAACACCAGTACACTCTCTCTCTCTAAATTACTTGCTAAACATCCTGATAAATTATTTGGTAATTTACTATTTATAATAAAGAGTGTGAAAGTTTTATTATATAAGTACCGTATTTTCTATATAGAATTATGAGAATATAATATAAATGTGTTCATGAAAATGCTAATTAATCAAAACGCCTCACTAAATAAGAGAGAATTATTATTATAAATTGTTTTCAAGAGTCGTTTCTTTAAAATTTGATAACCTAGGTTTTTAATGAAATTTTACAATATTTGTATTATTTAGATATACCAATTAATATTTATTGTAAACGTTCTTACGTGTTCTTACTCTCCATTTTCAACGTAAAACAAATTCATATTCTTGAGATTTCAAGGTTTGCACTTCTACTTCTGAAGAATTTTATCTAACATTGTAAAAACTTTTTGAGTTTTAAAACTAATTTCGGATTTATAATATAGTATACCCTCCTATATATATAAATATAATAGGCGTGTTGTCATAATAATCTATTTCTGGATGTCAACATCTGAACGAAAAATAGAGAGTCAATTACATAAATAATCTTCTGGAAGTCTATAAATGAGTTCGAATAAAAATTCCCTCTCATCTCTCTCTCTCTCCCCCCCCTCCTGGCTTCTCTCTCTCTCTCTTCTCTTACAATACTTTCTGACTGGTTTCTCTC
>JABUQX010121723.1:0-18261 GCA_015478945.1 Trachelipus rathkii | reverse complement strand
CGTGTACTTCGTTCAGTTTCAAGGTGGTGTTTAACCGTTTCGCATTTATCCCGAAACCACCTGTTATACTATTCTCTTAAGGCGAAAAAGAAGAGAAGACATATGAGGTCACTGTCATGAGAAAATTAATAGAAGACATACCGGGGTCAATATCTTGAGAGGAGAAAGAGAAGACATACTGAAGTCAAGGTTTTCAGAGAAAAATAAAGAAAAGATATACTGAGGAATGTCTTGAGAGAAGAAAGAGAAGACATACTGATGTCACTGTTTTCAGAGAAGAATAAAGAAAAAATATACTGCGGTCTGTCTTAAGAGAAGAGAAGAGAAGAGAAGAGAAGAGAAGAGAAGAGAAGAGAAGAGAAGAGAAAGAAGAAAAAGAAGAAGAAGAAAAGAAGAAAAGAAGAAGAAGAAGAAAAGAAGAAGAAGAAGAAGAAGAGAGAAAGAAAAAGAAAAAGAAAGAGAAGAAGAGAGAGAAGGAAGAAAGAAGAAGAAGAGAAGAGAGAAGAGAAGAGAAAGAGAAAGAGAGAGAGAGAAGAAGAGAGAAAGAAAAGAAAGAAAGAGAAGAAAAAAGAGAAAAGAAAAAAGAAAAGAAAAAAGAAAAAAAAGAAAGAAAAGAAAGAAAAGAAAGAAAAGAAAAGAAAAAGAGAAGAGAAAAGAGAAAAAGAAAGAGAAGAGAAGAGAAGAGAAGAGAAGAGAAGAGAAGAGAGAAGAGAGAAGAGAAGAGAAGAGAAGAGAAGAGAAGAGAAGAGAAGAAAAGAGAAGGAGAAAGAGAAGAGAAGAGAAGAGAAGAGAAGAGAAGAGAAGAGAAAGAGAAAAGAAGAGAAGAGAAGAGAAGAGAAGAGAAGAGAAGAATGTGAAAGTGTATAAGACTGATTTATGTCAAGAGAAGAGAAGAGAAGAGAGAAGAGAGAAGAGAGAAGAGAGAAGAGAGAAGAGAGAAGAGAGAAGAGAAGAGAAGAGAAGAGAAGAGAAGAGAAGAGAAGAGAAGAGAAGAGAAGAGAAGAGAAGAGATAAATGTAAAGACTCATTAAATAATTCGTTCTAATACATATAAATTAAATAAGCAACAAAGGTGCAGAATATAATAGTTAGTGAGCTTCACTAAAAGAAGCTACTCTTATGTTTTGTAAAATGAATTGTGGATGGGTTACGTAAATGGAATATAATATAAATAGATTTCATAATTATATTAAATTAATTCTGCAGATGACAAACCAACATCTCTTTCTAAAATTAATTCTCTAAGATTTCTGTAATACCATCAAGCATAGTTCTAATAATCACTTTATTATAAAGACACAAGACCAGTTTAAAGAAATCTTTGCAGTTTCATTTTTAGCATTTATTATTATTATTATTATTATTATTATTATTATTATTATTATTATTATTATTATTATTATTATTATTATTATTATTATTATTATTATTAAACATTTGGCAACATTTATAAATTTTTTACTAAATTATAAGAAAGGCAAGATAAGATATGCGACCATGTATTTTTCGGTAAAATTGTATGAATCATTTGGGTACATGGAATGTCAGACTAATAAATGTTGAGGAGAAGAGGAGAGAGGTGATGGATGTTATTAGGAAGGGTATATTTGATTTGCTCGATGCGACTAAACCAAAGATGAAAGGAAACAGCAAAGATAAGTGGTGTGGTGTGAAATGTTTGCATGCTGGAGTGGAGAGGAATGAGAGAAGGAGATCCGATTTTGATGAGTGACATGTGGCACAGAGCTATGGTAGATTTTGTTTGTGAGTACTGGAATTCTAATGGTTAAATTTAAGTTTAAAATGGTAAAGGTATGTGTAGTTGCAACATATGGTCAATCTGAGGGTGACGTTGATGAGAATGCGACTTTCTGGGATAATCTGAATGATGTTCTAGATGGGGTGAGTAGAAGCTTCAGATTGATTGCATTGGGGTTGGGGGATCTAAATGGTTGAATAGGTGATCAGAAAAGAGATGGTATAACAGGTAAATTTGGGGTGATGGAAGAAAATGAGAATGGTAGGAGGGTGATTGATTTCTGTGAGGAAAGAGGTGTGTGTGTAAGTAATACTTTCTTCAAACACAAGAGTTTTCACAAGTATTAGAGTTGGAGTAAGTAGAGATGGTGTCAAAGTGAAAAGTATGATTGATTCTGTGTTGGTGAAGAAAGAGATGTTGAAGTATGTGATGGATGTTAAATCAGTGAGGGGACTTGGAATGGGGTTATCAGGCATTATGTTGTTTTATGTAAGATTAAGTTAGTGGGGTTGGATTGGATGGAAAAGAAAGAGGTAGGAAGGAAGTGGGAAGAATTACAGAGTGTGAGTTAAGTGAACAAAAGTAATAAGGAAAAGTACTTAAGAGTGCTTGTAAATAAATCAGTTGAGTATGAACAAGATGAAACTGAACAAATCTGGGCACATATGAAGGAAGCCCTTGTTAATAGTGCAAGAGAAGTATGTGGATGTACCAAAGTTGGAAGTAGGAAGTCTCAACAGTGAATGGTGGAATGATAAGGTGATGCAAACAGTTAAAAAGTAAAAAGTAGTCAATGTGCTAAAGCAAATGATGAGGTCTCAAAAGAAAGATGTTTGGAATTATATAAGGAGGAAAAAAAAGAAGACGTAGGAGGAAAAATGAGGTAAATAAAGACAGAAAGCGGAAGAAGGATGAATGGGGGACTTTTACAAGGGAATAGGAAACTTTCTGGAAGGAAGCGCGAAAGGTTAAGAATGAGAGAAAGGGGAATCTGCAGAGAATAATGAATAGGGATGGTGCTTTCGTAACTGATGAAATAGATGTGAGAAGAGAGTGGAGGGAACACTTCGAAAATCTGCATAACACTGGCAGTAATGAGGATGTGATAGTTAATGTATGTGGGTTTGATGGTGCAAGAAGGAATAGGTATTTTGGAGATGAGGTCATTAGTAAGGAGGGGGTGATGGGTAGAGAGAGAAAATTGAAGAATGGTAAATCTGCAGGAATTACATGTGATAATCTAGAATAGAGGAGAGATGGTGATTGAATGGATTTGGAAGCTGCGTAACAAAGCATTTATGGAAGGTATAGTTCTGAGAAATTGAAAGAGAGCAGTAATAGTACCCTTATATAAGGGTTCAAAGAGTACATCGAGTGATAGAAAGACATTGATGAAGAACAAGGTGCATTTAGAAGTGGTAGAGGATGTGTGGTGGATCAAATTTTTACATTGAAAAAAAATGATTGCGAAAGTGAGAAGAATAAATTGTATTTAGGTTTTATGGATATGCAACAGGCATATGACAGGATTAATAGGGAAGCTGTGGCAGGTGTTAGTGGTAGGCTTCTGAAAGGAATCTAAAGTATATATGATGATAATGAAGTGTGTAAGAATAAATGGAGTTGAAAGTGATTGGTTTAATACTAATAGCGAAGTGAGGTAGGGATGTGCCACATCTCGTTGCTCAATTTAATTTGCATATGGGTGGGGTTATTAAGGTGGTTTGGTCAATTTGAAAAGATGGATGGTAGGATGGGTAGTTGATAGATTAAGCGGTTGTATAGAGGTGAGTGTGTTAGGAATCGACTATCTGGGAGACCATAGAAAAAGTGGATTAAGTCAGCAGTGGAGTATATGAAGAAAAGGAATGTAAATTTAGTTAACTTAGTAGAATGCTGCATAATAGGAGTGAATGGCATGGTTTTGTGAGGTGGGTATGGTTGCGGGCCTGTCCCAGGAATGAACCCTGACACTGACTATATGCCACAGTGGATAAAGCTTCAGGGTGGATTTTGGCAATGGTCTGGCACTTATGGGTATTAGAGATGCGGGGGGAAGGGGGGCCTCCTTTGTTGACTTAGATCATGCTATACTACTTAACTATTCTGTTTTGTGTGCATATTAGCGTACCCTGCCCCCAGTCTATGGAGAGTTACGAGGAGGCTGATTAATAATAATAATAATAATAATAATAATAATAATAAAGAAAATAATGTTTGTTCTTTAAATCATTGGATTAATAGCATTTACTAATCTAAAAATAAATATAGCTATATTTAATTCAGAAATATTACATAGGCCTATAAGCATAAGGTGGTCCACATATGTAAATTTAGGACTCAGGGGGTACACAAGCAAAATAAAAAAAAATAAAAAGTTGGGAACCCATGCTCTAAATCATCCATTCCTAATTTATAAAATGACGAAAAAAAATTAACAAACTTTTATGTTTTGAGCACTTGACTTTTTAGCCATCATCAGATTTTTAGACATTATAATATTATTGACCAGTTCTTTGTCTAATATTGATTCCTTTTCTATTTCTCTAAAATCTCACTTCACAGATGTCTTTTGATCTAATTCTTTATTTCTAATGTAATATTATTGACCAGTTCTTTGTCTAATATTGATTCCTTTTCTATTTCTCTAAAATCTCACTTCACAGATGTCTTTTGATCTAATTCTTTATTTCTAATGTTTTATGATAGAGCAAAGTTTATTTCATTGCCAAGAGAGATCTGAAATAACATCAAAGGATTTAAGTAAGCTTCCTGGGGGATGTGATACAATCAAAAATCAAACCAAATGAAGGGAAGCAATCTAGTTTGAAAAACAATAAGAATGAAAAAAATAAAAATAAAAAATAAAGAACTCTACTCCAGTCTAAAGGATGGAGATAATTTAGGCGTTTGTCTTGAATTAATAAACCATTTTTTTTTTTGACTTGTGCATTAGCGTCAGAATGAAAAACATTTTTTCAAGATCGATTGTAATATCATAGGAAGATCGAAGATCTCCCCTGCCTAGGGTTGGAAAGGAAAACAAGCTCGCTTTCTTTTTTCCGAAAAACGGTTTTTTCATGAAAAAAACACAGCCTGAAAAACAAGTAAAAATGTGTTTTTCTTTCTTTAATTGTTGTGGAATTTACATATTTGAACAATTTTATTATAAGTTTTATAAATATCCTCTCCGTTGGACATTTCTAGTGGAAATTTCCTACAGAGTTCATGCCCCTGAGTTTGTGTTCAAAATTTTTATGGGTTTTCCTATATTTTTATTTTATATTCTGAATTTTGATATTCATAATATTTTGTTTGTGGCTTCATTAATGTTTTCTTACTCTGTTTCAGCTTTCAGTAACATTTTTATCATAATTATTTAATCAGAATTTAGAATGTCGCGGCAAAAAGTCGTGTGATTGTACTTTTTAAGGAAATAAAAGGCAGCAAAGGCCCTCGCATGAATATAACTTGTTGTGTAGACGTTGCAAAACTAGTATTTATTGTTCATAATCTAGAACTAGGAAAATGCTGGAAAAATTTGCCAACTGAGATGATTATGCTAAGACAGCTAAGCTAAGTTTAAGAGTCCTGTTACTGCCCCCTGCTCCTTCAACACCACTGTCATTCTAACACGATACTCTCTTCATACGACTCTGAGATATCAGACGTATCAGTCATATCAAAATTAAATGTGGCTGATCACGCTGATGAGCCCAGTGATAATGAGCTTGACAGTAGTCACAACACAGTAGTCAGTACTTAGTAGTGACTGGGGTCTGGGGAGTGGGGACTAGTGATTAGTGAATCAAAAGTTGATATTCCAAAGCCAAATATTTAATTTAGTCATTCACTCATCCTTCTTCATTTACAATCTTGGTATAATTTTAATTTCAATATTTTTATTATTTCATTTGCATCCCTTAAGTCACTTTTGAGTTTTGTCATTCAGACTTAAAAGTAAATTATAAATATGATTATAAGATACAAATGTAAAATACATAGTTAAATTAGTAAGTAAAGGCCTACAAAAAGCAGTATGCAGGCTACAACCTACTGTAAACGAAAACAATTGAAAAAATATAAGAGAAAGGTAGTTCTTGCTATTTTATAAATCAAAATGGAATATTTGTTTAATTTCAGGTATTCTCCTATTTGAAAAATGAAAATACTCAAGTGAAATATCATATTAGCCTCTTTATATTTTTAAAAATACATTTAATGAAAAAAATGAAAACTGAAAAAAAACGAAAAAAAAACATGAAAAAAACATGTTTTTTTCCTGAAAAAATACTCCTGCCCATTACAAACATTAAACCGCATTTGCATGAAGCAGTCACTTCAATATATAGCTATATATATATATATATATATATATATATATATATATATATATATATATATATATATTTTTTTAAAGTTATAGTATAAGTTATAATATATATATATATATATATATATATATATATATATATATATATAAAATTTGACATTTTTTTCCCGGTTCCGACGGAACTGGAATTACTAATGTACTTGATAATTAAAAAATTTGCTGGAAGGAATTTATTTTACATAACCCATATACCATCTTTTAACAAAATATAATGGTAGCCTTGTGTAGTATTCATACACAGTGTATTACATACCTCCAGTATTATTGAAATAAAGTTTACTCAAATATCTCAAAATATAGGATAATAAGATACTCATTAAATTCAAATTTAAAATCCAAAATTAAATATACATATTACAATGGAATACATACGGTAGTCCAAGTTTTCAAACTGGCCCGTAAGCCAGTGAGTTGTTAAAGAAATAAATGACTCATTTGAATATTTAGCTATCCATATATCTGTAGTAATAAATTATATCTGATCAGCCTTAGATAACTTTTTCGAATACTGCTGATCTCAATTTACTGGATGAAGTTGGTAACATCATCTCTAAAAAAAAATATTTTCTACTAGAAATAAGATATTTTTATTGAAGATGGGCAACAAGTTTTATGAGTCCCTGCTCCTCAGGGATTGTGAATGGCTGGTTACTCATTGCAATAAAATTTATTATTTTCTGAAGAATTGCCTGTGATTTGGGGTCATTGATATGACAAATTTTTGGGGGAAGAAATTTTCCTCAAGACTCACTTGTTTCACGGCTTCGATCTTTCGCTATTTTGGGGTGTCCAGTTCTAGAAAATACAGGATTTTTACTATCCAAATTTTTGACTTCAGATATTCTCTTCAGTGATGATTTTCCATATGTTTATGAAGTGGCGTTGTATTAAATGTTTTTGGTGAACTACCTATATATAGTTTTATTTTTTGTGGCATATTTTACACTCTATTAAAGATTTTGTAACATTATTAATAATAAAAAATCTTTTACGAATGATGGCATTTTTAAAACAATTTTGTGAGGTTATTTTTATTAGGACAAATCTGTAATCAATTAATGAATAAAATTTTTATTATATATATATATATTTAGTAGTATATATATATATATATATATATATATATATATAAAAGTATATAGAGTATATATATATATATATATATATATATATTATATATATATATATATATATATATATATATATATATATAAGATTTTATATATTGAAAGTTATATAGAATTATTTTTTTATATTTTTTTTTATTTAAAGGAAAGTTCATTAGCAATTTGGTTCCAGGCAGAATTTTTTTGTGATTCGGCTAATTCTTGGTTTCCACAGAACCTAAAATTTCAGTTCGTACACCCTAATATATATATGTTGAGCAGTTAGTTAAATATAAAAAAATATATATATATATATAGCAGCAGTATATATATATATATATATATATATATATATATATATATATATAAGATATATATATATATATATATATATATATATATATATATTTTAAATCAGGAAGCAGTTAAGTAAATAAGTTTATATCTAAGATGAATTCATTGTGGTACCTAGGTCGGCACAACATTGTTTCTTTCTTTGGTGGGGAAAACCCACACACAGGCATGCTTTATTGGTGAATTATCTGTAAACAATAAACAAAAAATTTCATATATATATGTATATATATATAAGTAGTATATACTATATATATGTTATATGTTATATGTTATATATTATATAAGTTATTATACATATATAAGTTATTGCTATTATGCTGTATATATATATATGTTGTTGTTGTTATATATATATATATAGTATACAGTATATATATTATTGTTATTATTAAGGTTATTATATATATACATAAGTTATATTATATATAAGTTATATTATACATATATATATATTAGGCATATAAAGAAGGAAGATATATATTAGATTACTCAGATGTTATACAGTATATATATATATATATTTATATATATATATATATATATATATATATATATATATATATATATATATATATATATATATTTAGCCTTTAGAATAATCTTTAACAATTTCACCTAAGTGATCAACTGATCGAATACTGCAATGGGACACAATAGCCACACTAAATTTTATATCAAATTCTTTCAATGAATTACTTACAGTCGTTTTCTTCATAAATTGTGAAATGGATTTAGAAGACTTTAAACATTTTTCATTACTCTTATGTTTTGCTGACTTTTTCATGCATCACCAAATTATGTTTTTTAAACTGAGATATTGTACAATGACAGGATTTGAAAAAATGTTTTATCTTAAAGCATTAACCATGGATACTCGTCTTCCCATATTTTATATTTTCTATGGATAATTTAACCATTTCTAGGAGTCAGATTATTCATTATGAACAATCATTCAATATATTTTTTGCTTAGAAAATATTAGAAGCAAAGTTATAGGGGGATTTAACAAAAGCATATAAATTAATTACTCTGACACTAACACAGAACACATTTAACTACATCGAACAAATGAAGTAATGAACCAGATAAACTAATAATCATGCGACAAACGTGATTTGAGTGACATGACAAATGCACTGGTGCCATTCTGAATAATTTGGAGTCTCAAGAATCATCAATAGAATTGGAAATGCTGTATCTCGATGTACATGAAAAACTTGTTCATTGTATATCAAAAAGGGGATTTTATGCAAATGGTTAAGACAATTTGAAATGATTATATTAAATCTAACAAAAATTAGTCAAAAAAATGAGTGGCTAAATTTTTTGGTAATTGTTGTTACCCCCGATTTTTATGAAAATCACAGAATATACTCTAAAAAAAATAATATTTTGAGAGGCCATAACTTTTTTTTCCTAAAGAGACTGCCCATTTTCATTTTCACTATTCATTATTATTATTTTTTAAGTAGCTATCCTGCAATTTTCAAAAAAAAAAAAAAAAAAGTGGTAGTTATGTAGCTAATGTGAGAAAGCATTACGTAACTATTGTATTAAAACTATAAACTTTTAATATACAAAAATGGTATCAAAAAATTCTTTGAAGTTTTTTTTAGCGATTGACATATTTTAAATGTATATCTTCAATAAAAATATAAAAAATAACGCTACTAAAAACATCATTTTTAGGCTTTATTTCGTTCATGGGGATGAAGAATAACTGTTGAAATGTGTTCCAACTTATCAATACATCGATATTTATTATTTATCGATATTACAATTTTTTTTTTTAACGAATTTATCACAGTATAAATATTTTTGCTATGATCAAAGTTTACTATGATTTTATATTAAAAAATTGTACATATTTAAAAGAAAAAAAATCTTGCAAAACAATTTTTTACGTAATGTAAAAAAAATTATGTATTAATATATATATATATATATATATATATATATATACATATATATTATTATATTGAGCTGCCATTTCTGAATATATATATTATATAATATAATATATTATAATATATTATATATATATTTCAAATATATTTTTCTTTATATACAGGAAAGCTGGTTTGGTTATGATACCGTGTTCACTAATGTACAAGACAAATCGTACTTCCCGAAGAATGCAAAACTGGACAGGATGAGAACTCATCGGTGGCCTACAAACTGTATCTATTAATTGGCAACTTGAAAGACGAGCAGGCTTGAATGAGACGCATGCACATATTAAGGAAAATCTTTAATAGTTAATCTTATATATATTTTTTTTAGCATGTCAATATAAATATTTCTATATATTTATTAATATATATGATATATATATATATATATATATATATATATATAAATATATATATATATATATATATATATATATATATATATATATATTTTTAAAAAATAATGTAGAATATAGAAGTCACATTCCTTTAATAAATAGTTTCAGTAAATAAATATCATTCTCCTTTTTAACCAAAAATGCGTATCAGTAAATGTCAGCTTTATTTACAATAAATAAATCTTCTTAATAATAATATAAATATTTCATTAATATTTAAATAGAAAATCGATTCTGTGAATAAATCTTGAGAGAGCGTGGTTTCGTGGAATATTTTAAAATACACTTGTGAGAGAGAGAGATAAACAGCTTGATTACATAAAATATTCTTGAACGTAGATATGCGATTCTGCACAAAATAGTCTGATGCACAAGAGGCATATTTTGTAAATATAACAATGGATAATCTTCTTTGTAGAATTTATCATACAATGTGATACGGAATAAATAGACTTACTGTGTTCTGCAACAGTAGAATGGATAAACGAATAGGCGGTCACTTCAACGACCAATGGAAAATAGTAGCTTATCTTAAGCATAGATTCAATACGAATAATAAATAGGAATGGCTTCACTTGATAAATAAGAATATTCAACTTGTAAAATAATATCACACGAGTTATCTTAACTCACTAGATTAACTCTTAGATTGCTAACAACACAAATAATACTTTCTGCGTAACAGCAGTCTTTGTACACGACTCTCTCACACGAAAACCAACGTCAGACTCTCTCGAATAATACGATACATTCTACTATATACTACAATAATTCAGGGCTTATCAACAGGTGGCGCGTTTGCCCTTCAACCTACTTACTATTTATACAATATTTGAAATAGATTTTAAATGCATTGTTTTTCTCTTTATCTATACGACAAATTATATAATGTATATAATTTGAGCGGTATAGAATACCCTCCCCTCCGAGGAAGGAATTTTATAACATAAAATTTCTAAGATGTTCTGTACATTGATTTTAAATAAAAACAAAGCGTTTAAATTCGATTTTAACTACCTTTCCTACAACATATGATATACTATGTCATAGAACAGATTCTCATTCTTCCAAAATCTCCAATTTCATTTTCTTATGATCAGGTAAGCGTTTCAGGGAGGTATAAAACATAAATAAAAAAAATAAATAAATTCTAAACTAAAATATATCCATCTGCAGCTCATTGAAACATCTACCATAATTTGCCAGCCATTTCAATGAAAGAGATGGACACGAAAGTAACTGAAAACACTTACATCAGAAAATACAAATTTCATTACGGTTGTTGGAAATAGAGGAGATTAGGAATTCATCAGATACAGGGAGTGCTATGAATGGGAGGTCCCTATAGAAGAAACGAAGGAAACCGAGGACTCTGGTCCCGAATTCCCTTAAATAGCGGATATGGTTTGTAACTACTATCAGAAGTATCAGTTTCCGACTTCGATATATCTGAACTACGAAAAGATGAACTCTCATTATTATTATTAAAACCCGAAAATGAAGATTGGAAAGTACTATCAGAACGAGAAGTATTTCCTTCAGAGCGATTATGACTAACCTGTATACTTAATAGTTATTATCATCATTCTGAATACGAATGGGATCATGAAAAGAAGAATTCGAATATGGAAGATTGTTTCTTTCATGAATTGGACTAGGAATCTTATTTGCACTTCTTGCATATTGATGAGGAAACATGACATTTTCATCTTCGTCATCTTGAGATAAACTTTCCGTTTCATCGTTTACCTCATTATTGAAATGAACTTTCTTACTTTGATTAGATTTAATAGCAGAACTTTCCTTATTTTGAGGAAAATTTGGATCAAGAATAGGTTCAGGAACAATTTTAAAATTATCGCTATGAACTGCGATCTCTCGTCCACTTTGCAAACATTGTAATATAAACCTGTTTCTCCCCAAGATTCCGACAACCCTATACGGTCCGACCCATCGTTTGTGTAATTTCTTAGGTAATCCAGAAGGTTTTATATTTAATATGTACACACGACTACCCATGAGAATATCCCTATCCAGAGCTTTACTACGTTGTCTGGTTATGAATTTGTTCGTTTCATTCTCCAAATTTTCCTTTGCTATCTCACGAATCAAATTCGTACGTATTGCTAAGTCTTTTAGCTCTTCATGCTTTATTGCTTGAAAATCTTTGTTTCATACTAGGAGAAAGGTGTGATGTAGATTATCTACATCTCTAAGGACCAGTACAAAAAGTTCAAATATAAAGAAAAAATGTGGGAAACTTTCACATTCCGTGAAGACGTCACATAGCGAGGTGCTGTTTCAAGCACAATTTGATAACGTTATAATGTGAATGACGATAGGGATGTCCAATCGATTTAACACTAATGATTCCTTGACTACACCACCCCGCCCCCCGCCCCCCACTCCCGCGCCCCCCTACCCTACCCCCGCCACCCCCCTCCGCACCACCTTATAATCGATAGAAGAATATACTCCTTTTACTTGTAAGAATCACAACGTTACGAGCGTTGGTATTCCAATGATGATTTGACCCTGAACCATATGCATGAAAGGGATTAGAAATTTTCAACTTTGGAGAATTTTCACGCAAAGACTTACATCTCTATATTGAGAAATGAATTGATAGGAAACATAGATCCTTCAGCATCTTTCCGAAAAGAAACTGAAGTGAGTGTTATGACAACGCTATAACTCTGATGAGCGAAAGCATTTTGCTACTCCTAATGAAACACCACTTTGAGAGAAGGCTCAGGCACCAGCGAAATTATTGACAATACCTATGTAAAAATGAATCCTTATGGATAAATCCACGAGAATTATAGTTAGAACCTCGTTTTTTTTAATAAACATTATGGAGAGAGTAGGTATCGCATACCACAAATTCTCGATATCCAGTGCTGAATACGATGTTCCGAACATACTAAACTAAAACGGATTGGACTTATCGTGTCCCATTCGTTAAGAGAGCGGAACAATAATCAAAATTAGAACAAAGGTACTTATATAGTGACCCGAATGACGACAGCTAGACAGGAGGTGGTAACAACCCTTCCTCTTTGAGACAACACTAAACAATAGAAAATGGAAGACACATTCTATTTAACAAAATTGATCACCATGTTAATAAAGACAAGAACTCTCAAGAATATTTACACGCAAGGAAAAAACGAGAGGGATACTGAATAAGACATTGCGCTCACTGTTTTCTCTATCTCCTGCTCGACGGAAACTCAAAGAAGCACACCATAGTAGAATTCACGCGCACGTGTTTTATGACTACAGTGTGATCTGAGAAATTTAGAACAGAAGGTATAAAACTGAATGAGGAGGTCTTATGGCGAAACGTCATATAGTGCAGAGGAATATATTTGTCATCTACGCATAATCGTAATATCTGAGAAATGTATATAATAATTATTCTATAAGGCATAAAGTGCATCAGGCTATAGAACAGATACGTACTGTATCTAGCTCATATTCGATATTGAAATGTACGCGATTTATGCGAATAGAGGGGGCAGCTAATCTTTCACTATTTTTTCTTGTTAGCTATCGTATATAACCCAAAATATGTAATACTCGTAACGATTATATGATAGCTTCTTCTCTCATGAGACACGCAAAACTAAATGATAATAGCTGCCTCATTAGAATATTTAATCTCGTGACACAGACAGATATAGGAGAGCTCGGAAGAGAAGCGTGGTCGGACAGCTTGAAGAATGTTCTGGAACAATATTCTTTTTAACCTTCAATAAATTAATATTTCTGGTAGTTAAAATTTCCGGCAGATCTATACGACCACGCTTATTAATACTGGTCGACCGTCTGGCCTATAACCGACGTCAGATTATAAATGAATCTCTCATTGATCCTGTTTGCGCTCTCTGAAAGCGTTACAAAACCCACAGATGACCTGGTGTTGTTGAATGAGTTCGAGTGTGCTGTGAGTGAGTATAATGGACTTCACTATATAAAAAAAACGAGAAAGATGAGATCCCCCACACATAAACATATAAATATAACGTCAGATTATAGAGGACTCAGCCATTTAGTTCCACGAGTGTGACGACAGCCAATTAAGCCTCTCGTATGCTCAATGAAGCTATAGTTTTATCGTTGACGGCTGCCCTCAACATATGTATACTGGAAGCAGAAGATAACAGGATGTGATTGCGGATTTTTATTTATGAGGCACATGGTACAAGAGTTATCATCCAGTTGGAATACATGCATCTCGAGTGACGAGACCAGGAGCACGCACGCGAAAACAAGGAGATACTCCAATCCATCGACTATAGCAAGCTAGTCGATTAAGAGACGTCCTGTAGCTGATGCATTGAACGCTGTACACCCTACTACACGGACACGTGAGTCAATGAGACACATCATTGAATCGAAAACTAATCCTCTCACTCTCGATATATATTGATTAGACATAGTAGTTCAAATGGGCAATAAAGGTATCCATGATTTAACTTTTTGTTGAGAAGAAATCAAAGCCCTTTTGATTGTTCTGTGTCGTGGCGCCACATTATGCACGAATTGTGTACCCACCTTTGTGTATGAAAAGAGAGCTGTTGACGGGGCCCGTTAGTGAGCGTCACGCGTCGCAAGCTAGACTCGAAGAACGAGGAATAAAATTGCCGATAAAACGATGGTGAATCCCACGAAAGCAACGTTGCTGAATAAATGGGTCTGGGTAGAGATAACAAGAGATTGATCTCACGTGAAACGGGAAATTCAATGTATCTTCTGCGCTGAAAGTAAGTACTATATGCGCTAAACATTATGATCTCGGACAACAGTAAATATGCATGAAAGGGAGAAGACGAGATACCCGCGAGCCTGAAAGTATCTAAGAGCAGCCGCTTGTACCATCGACTAACTCGGACCTGCTTTTTGATGAAAAAATAGAGAGGTATATTAGGCCATCTATGCACATTGTACAGTATTAAGGCGCTTCGAGAATCACCTCCGTGCTATAAATAGTTATAGCATTACATAACTACTTCAATAAAACGTTCTAGTGAATTGAAAACTAACCAATATGATGAACAGAAGTAGTGGGTCTTGATTGTGTGTAAGTGATAGGCTAAGTATTATAAAAGATAACCACCCGAAATAGGAATAGTGCACTCCATAAGCGTTTTATGTTAAAACATAAAAAAAATAGGAATACCGCTAGGATACGATGTAAACGAGAAAACGAAGATATAAAAGAGCAACTAGTGGTGCCTGAGAAATTACGGAAAAAGCTCATGATCATGGCCCACGATAGCATCATGGGAGGTCACCTTGGAGTAAAGAAAACAACCGATAAGGTGCTTTCAGAGTTTTATTGGCCAGGGATGAATGAAGAAGATATTTATCAATATGATGTTTTCTGAGAATCTAAAAGAAAAGATATGTTGTATTTTGGAGTCTAAATTGTCAAAGAATTTAGGACATTGAGCAATGTTAGGTGATAAGTAGAGAGAAAAGTGAATTTAGTTTTAGATCTAACATGAGTGCTAATGTAGCACAAAAATCGTAAACGGATGTAAGTAAGTGCGGTATCATAGGGATAAAATGTTTATATATACTTTTCGAATCCTCCTAACTATTATTGAGGACAATAAGTATCATTGATATATTATATTTAGTAATAGTGTAACTAGGAATACTGGATATATATAGGTACACTAATTATAACTTTCTTCAATTCTCATATTATATTTAGGTAGCTCAAATAATACTATCCCTTGGACGCGCACTATCCTTTTTGGCTATCACAAGGAGAGGACTGGAGTGGGGTGAGTCAGAAGGTTCAATGTATTCCTTGAGGATACAGTCGTTCACCCAGCTATCTAGATTCTGAATCATGAATAATTCTATTGTGCGTGAAAGAAGGTAATTTAGGTTAATAAATATACTTCGGTACAAATATATATCGGAACAGTTAATTTAACTTAAACTTACCTCAAAGGATACAATATCAGTCGGATCATATAACGATATCGTATGAGAAGCATAACTACTGCTCTGTTTCTATTAATGAAAAATCTAAGGATGGTTTTCTAACTATGTTAGTACGCTATTACCTGTATTATATTGACACCACTAAGATATCTCACTTATCTATTTCTCTATCGACTTTATGGAAAGCAGAATTTCCCTATATACATCACGTGTAATTCAGTAATTAGAAGACCCTCGGATGTAGTACGTAATCCGGTTTATGTTTAGAATTAGAACTACGAAAACCTCAAATAAGAATTATGCACTTAATAAAACCCATATTGTATTATCTTGTCCTAGTGACTGTGAGTAGACTGAACTTAAATTAAACATCATATATTGACTAAAAATATTTAGTATGCTGTTACTTTATACTAATCACTTTAAAACATTTAGCCAAAAATGACATTATGAACTAGATATTTTCTTCTCACAGAAACGATTATAGGTAGTAACTACTTTCATGGAGTAGGTTAAGGTATCCCGCCTTTTTGAACGAACATCAACGGACAATATCCGTCGTTGAATAACGCATTAAATTGAACGGTACAGGCAAAATAAATCGTAACTTCATCGTCAAAAAATTGACATAAGTTTCAATTTGCAACATTATAATAACTCTATTGTGATTGACTCTAAAGTTTAAATATAGATTTTTGCGTATTATTTAGTAGCAATAAATAGAAATAACTCAAGTTTGAGGGATCGACTCACTAAAATCGTATATATTGAGTTAAGATATAACTACATTATTTATATTTTCATTATAGCTAGTAATTATGGATTTTAAGAATTTAAATTATTATACAATAAATAAAGTATGTTCGATAAGCAACTTAAAATGTGGATAATACTAACTGTGCCATATACTTATTCGTATTTCTATTATATCTACTATTTCAATTCGTCATTTATAATCATAATAGTAGAGATGTGAGTACAACGTAAGCGTAAAGTAATATTCAGTGCCTTATATAAATAACATTATTTCCCACTTTGAGATATAAGTACATTGGTTATTTAACTCACCCAATGATTATACTATATAGTAAAAATATGAACATAAACTATCGTTCAACTATATACAGATGGGTTTTACACAAAACCCATAGATTTTGGATCATCGGATCTACCAGATATTATAAGATTTTAGCACTCATGTTATCTCACTTTTCAATTCTAAAGTATATAGATAGTTATTTATCTTATACCTTTTACGAATTGTCTGCTCAAAGCGTAATAAAGAAACACTCTCGAATATACTAAATATGTGATCTTAAGTAGTACTTGAACATCTCATTAAGATAAAACTCATAGATTCTACTTGAGTTAAATTTATTTTTTATAAAAAAGTTTAGCTTCATATTACTATATAGTTATATATATTATGGCTATTATATGTCTGGGATTATCATCTATGTTATTATATATATTATTACATTTTTATGATAAAACAGTACACGGATGTATTATTGAAAATATGTTATATATATTAGCCTATCTAATTCGTGACTACGCAAACTATCGATCAGTTCTGAGGCTCAAGAAAACTCGTTTAATGCCTATTTCTCAAATAATATTGAACTTAGTGAGATATAAATAAGAAAACTGATCCGATTTTTGTAATCTAAATAATACGTAGTCAGGTATTACTGAGAGTAATATATGAACTCAACGATTTTATACTCGATACTGATTGACTAGCGCGTGAAAAATAAGATTATTTATTAATACTTTGACATGTCCTATTGTGAGTTATATTTCTCAGATTTATATTATGTAATTTTATATTTATTTTGATATTTTAAAATTCGGTAATACCAAATCAAGTGTTGCAACTCACTTGAAGTACTCTTTAATAAAATACGAGTTATATACTATCTGTATAAATTTATATAGCGTACGTTGCGGAAGAAAATTTGACTCATACTAAAACTTTTGGTATTTTCCTAGGGTTTACTAGTCAAGTCTTCACTAGGTTTTTATTTGAATATTATATAATATATTATTGAACCTATACCTAGCATGACGATGATTCAATAATTGCACCCTATAATGATGTGAAATTTTAGGTATATAAATTTGGCATATTGTAGCAATGATTTACCTGGTAACTTCCCCTCGAGTTACTTTGACCCCTATGAAAATATTGAATTTGAACTCCCTATATATGAACAGAGTAACGATAATTTGTAAAACTCATTTTGTCGATTCTATCGTAATTTTTCATAACCTATATAGATATTACGTAAATGGCGTTATAATAACTTTTTTACCCTCTTATAATAAAAAA
>JABUQX010121721.1:0-46118 GCA_015478945.1 Trachelipus rathkii | reverse complement strand
TATAGAGAGAATAAATATGAAGTTCAAAAAGAAAAAAAAAATCAGACGGGAACAAATTCATATTTTGTTCCAACGTAAATTTATAAGCTACGCTCACGCAGACATCTCTCGCTCGGATTGCACACAGTAAAAATATACACTTATAGTGCGATTTTCGGGTAACACAGAACTTTAAAGTTCTTGGAATAAATTGTCCGAAGAAAAAAAAAAAAAAAAAAAAAAAAAATATATATATATATATATATATATATATATATATATATATATATATATATATATATATATATATATATATATATTATAATATATATATAATATATATAGTATATAGAGAAGAGTTACAAGGAAATAACAATTGCTGTATAGTAGTTGTGGCTTAGTTCTGAAATTTTTTCGGGGGGCTACAGTTCCGCAGTGCCTATGGACGAGCCGGCACTGTTAATACAATTTAACGCCTTTTTAATATTATAGTATTTAAATTAAATATTAGTGTTTTCCAAATATTTTCTAAAATATCAAGACTTCAGCCAGCTTATTTCCGTTCAAACATGGCGGTTGGGTTCACAAAATATTCTACTGTTACAGGACCATATTATTATGCTTTTAGAAATTGTTAGCTGCCTAAGTGGAATAAGCTAGGTAATAGCAAGATTAATAAAATAAAAAATACAGTGTTTGAAAGTGACTTTCCAACGGGCCTTAATCTATGTGATATAAACAATGTAGGCCTACGGCGTATTTTTTTAATTTGTTAAGCGTAGAATTTATAAATATTAAAATTAAAAAAAAAAATTATAGTTGGCACATAAACATGAAGATACGTATCTCAGGTAAAAAAAAATTTTTCTAAACATTTAATCCTATCAGAAGGTCTCCAAGAATGTCAACATGTTTCATGGGGACGTAATTTTAGTACGATTTTTTTTTCTTGTGCTCTCGAGTCAATATGGAAGCTATTTTTACCTCTAAAATTTTTAAAAATTAAAAATTTTAGAAGTAGATGAATAGAAAATTGCTTTAATTTGTTGATTTTCGTGGAACCCTCGGGTGTAAAACATCATCAGACAAAAAAATAAATAAAAATAAATAAAAAAAAATGAAATTAAAATAAAAAAAATTAAAATAAAAAAAAATTAAAATAAAAAAATTAATAAAAAAAAAAAAAAAATAAAAAAAAGTAAAATAAATAAAAGTAAAATAAAAAAATATTAAAATAAAAAAAATATAAAAATAAAGAAATATTAAAATAAAAAAATATTAAACTAAAAGAATTAAAAAAAAAATTAAAATAAAAAAAATTTATAAAAAAAATTAAAAAAATGAAAAAAAAATTAAAATAAAAAATAAAAAAATAAAAAATAATAAATAAAAATAAAAAATAAATAGAAAAAATTAAATTAAAATAATAATTAAAATAATTAATATGACTATTAGAATGATTATAATTATTATGATAATTATTAGAATAATGATAATTTAAATGATGATAATTAGAATGATGATAATAATAATGATAATGATTAATAAATAATAATAAAAACTAAATACATTTATAAAATGACTTTGTAATAAAAGTATTACTTTTTAAAGCTAAATAACAATACGATTAAGTTAGTTACCATCGAATAGTAAAAAGGGTAAAATTATATTGAATTAAAACGAGAAAGAGTAAATTTTGTGCATCATAAAGCACGAACCAACATTTATTCAACATCTCTTATAAAATAAAATGCAAAAACTGCGAACTAAAAAAATAGATTTAATGAATTAAATGATCATTTAAAGAAAAAAAATTAGACAACCAAACAATTATCATCATTATAATAAACTCTGCTTAACATTTTGCGTAGGATCCCACAAACTTAAGTTTGCTTAACATTTTGCGTAGGATCCCACAAACTTAAGTTTGCTTAACATTTTGCGTAGGATCCCACAAACTTAAGTTTGCTTTAACATTTTGCGTAGGATCCCACAAACTTAAGTTTGCTTAACATTTTGCGTAGGATCCCACAAACTTAAGTTTGCTTAACATTTTGCGTAGGATCCCACAAACTTAAGTTTGCTTTAACATTTTGCGTAGGATCCCACAAACTTAAGTTTGCTTAACATTTTGCGTAGGATCCCACAAACTTAAGTTTGCTTAACATTTTGCGTAGGATCCCACAAACTTAAGTTTGCTTAACATTTTGCGTAGGATCCCACAAACTTAAGTTTGCTTAACATTTTGCGTAGGATCCCACAAACTTAAGTTTGCTTAACATTTTGCGTAGGATCCCACAAACTTAAGTTTGCTTAACATTTTGCGTAGGATCCCACAAACTTAAGTTTGCTTTAACATTTTGCGTAGGATCCCACAAACTTAAGTTTGCTTAACATTTTGCGTAGGATCCCACAAACTTAAGTTTGCTTTAACATTTTGCGTAGGATCCCACAAACTTAAGTTTGCTTAACATTTTGCGTAGGATCCCACAAACTTAAGTTTGCTTAACATTTTGCGTAGGATCCCACAAACTTAAGTTTGCTTAACATTTTGCGTAGGATCCCACAAACTTAAGTTTGCTTAACATTTTGCGTAGGATCCCACAAACTTAGGTTTGCTTAACATTTTGCGTAGGATCCCACAAACTTAAGTTTGCTTAACATTTTGCGTAGGATCCCACAAACTTAAGTTTGCTTAACATTTTGCGTAGGATCCCACAAACTTAAGTTTGCTTAACATTTTGCGTAGGATCCCACAAACTTAAGTTTGCTTAACATTTTGCGTAGGATCCCACAAACTTAAGTTTGCTTTAACATTTTGCGTAGGATCCCACAAACTTAAGTTTGCTTAACATTTTGCGTAGGATCCCACAAACTTAAGTTTGCTTAACATTTTGCGTAGGATCCCACAAACTTAGGTTTGCTTAACATTTTGCGTAGGATCCCACAAACTTAAGTTTGCTTAACATTTTGCGTAGGACCCCACAAACTTAAGTTTGCTTAACATTTTGCGTAGGATCCCACAAACTTAAGTTTGCTTAACATTTTGCGTAGGATCCCACAAACTTAAGTTTGCTTAACATTTTGCGTAGGATCCCACAAACTTAAGTTTGCTTAACATTTTGCGTAGGATCCCACAAACTTAAGTTTGCTTTAACATTTTGCGTAGGATCCCACAAACTTAAGTTTGCTTAACATTTTGCGTAGGATCCCACAAACTTAAGTTTGCTTAACATTTTGCGTATGATCCCACAAACTTAAGTTTGCTTAACATTTTGCGTACGATCCCACAAACTTAAGTTTGCTTAACATTTTGCGTAGGATCCCACAAACTTAAGTTTGCTTAACATTTTGCGTAGGATCCCACAAACTTAAGTTTGCTTAATATTTTGCGTACGATCCCACAAACTTAAGTTTGCTTAACATTTTGCGTACGATCCCACAAACTTAAGTTTGCTTAACATTTTGCGTACGATCCCACAAACTTAAGTTTGCTTAACATTTTGCGTACGATCCCACAAACTTAAGTTTGCTTAACATTTTGCGTACGATCCCACAAACTTAAGTTTGCTTAACATTTTGCGTAGGATCCCACAAACTTAAGTTTGTGGGATAAGTTTGCTTAACATTTTGCGTACGATCCCACAAACTTAAGTTGAAGATATCTGAAGGCACAAGAACTTTGATAAATAAATGAAAGGGCGTGCCTAAAAATGTAAACTTTGAAAGATATAATAAAATATATTTATAATCAAGGTTATAAACAAACTTCTTAGAAAAAGATACAAGGTCATTTAATGAATTAACCAAAACCATAATTGAATATATATATATATATATATATATATATATATATATATATATATATATATATATATATATATATATATATATATATATATATATATATATATATATATATAATATATATATATATATATATAAAGCTCTTTAATATATTAGCCTTAATATAAAATATTTGGGTTAAAATACATTCTACTAAAATAAATATACAATAAGTAGATTCGGTTAGATTTGCTATGTTGTAGATTCAAACATGCGAGGCGTTACCACCTTGCTTCTATCCATGACTCTCTCCCCTCAAGAGCATTTCACTCATTCTATTACTACTTTCTCTTCTTCCGACAATGTTCTTTTGTCTATCGCTCATTAAGAGTAATATTTGTTCATTTCTATCAACAATTTACAAGTTAAACATAATACAAAATTTAAAACTATGAAATATAAATGTTTAATGAAACTATGTAATAATATTTTATTAGTAATTTATTTTAAAAATAAACGAACTGATAATAAAATTATTTAGAACAGTTAAAATACTTATTTTTAAAATTTTGCTTATTTCCTAAAAAATGCAATTTTCCTTTAGGAAGGGTCATGTATTAAAAAAGATTGTACGCAGTTGCCTTTGTCAAAGGAAATTATAGGCGTTAGCCTTTGATCCTTTGTTGTTAAAGTAATTGACAAAGATTTCTTGCATTTTTTAAAACTAGAAATGTATATACTTAGTGATTTTTTTTCATTTTTTATATTACATTATTTTAGCTTTAAATTTGATTTGTTTGTCCAGGTGTCTTTTTAACTGGTCCCGTCTGTTGCATCCATAACTGCATTCACAGCAGTGAAATAATTTATCAGCTTGATGAGTCAGGGCGTTTTGATTTAGAGAATGCTTTCGGTTGTTTCCAAAGTCATACTCATAACATTTAAACGATTTTGTTTTTAAATGTTTAGTAAGGATGTTGTAATATTACCGGACGTCTCCGGCAACATACAGATTATTTGCAGACCCTTATGACCAAAATGGTTCTATATATATTTTTTATGCAAAATGGAAGGAGGAGATTTTAAACATTTCACAAGTTTTATATTATAATGAGTACATAAAATAACAACTAAATCATTAAATAATTCGTTCTAATACATATAAATTAAATAAACCTTTACTATATAAATCACAGACAAGCGGAGGCAAAGATCTTCTTCAACGAGTGAGGCGAACAAAACTGAGGAGCGGTGCAGTCATCAAGATTCTTAAACGACACAAAAGAGCATTAATACCTTTAAACAACACACAGGAGCATTAATATCTTTTAAATAACACGGAGGAGCATTAATATCTTTTAAATAACACGGAGGAGCATTTATATAATATTATAGTCAACCTTTTTCAACAGGGTAAATATTTAAAAATGTCACTTAATTTAGTCATCGAAAACGTATCATAGTTTGAAGAACCTAAATCACCTTATTTTTGTCCAGATTTATTCTGGCAATGTTCAAAATTAGATAAATAATAGGACTTCACTTAAATTAAAAGTTTAAAGAATGTTTAGTTCAATACACGTTAATTTAGCACTTTAAAGTCAACATAATAGGAACACACTTACTATTTTTAGTCGTAAACTTATCTGTCAATCTCAGCTACTTCGTAGGTAATTCCACACCTGTTTAATAGCAAACTTTTCTGAATTCATTTACTCCGATGAGTTTTCGTATTTCATACCATTTATTTAGGTAACTACTTCTTGAGATAAACTTCTTCCTTTGTAATCAACATACGGTCTTCATCAATGTTTTCGGGATTACAGTCTCAACACTAGTCCAAACACTAGTCCCAACACTAGTTAGTTCCAGCACTAGTTCCCTAAAACGTAAAAACATTTTATAATTACGAATTTATATTTTTAACAATAAATATTCTTAAAGAAACAACAAAATTCACAACTTACCGATATCGAAATCGGGAAACATTTCTTCTCTTTCCGTATTTTATTTTACTTAACCTTTTTCCTCTGCAGCTACTTTTTCCTTCCTCGGCGAGATTCTAGTGTAATCTAATTTTACTTAGCAAATACATACACTGACGTACCTTTGTAATACCTAGTTGGTTATATCCCACAATGTGCTCTTTTAAACTAGCCTTCTTTATACTTTGCTACTCGCAGTCGTTGCATTTATATTCCTTTTCATTTTTTTTTTGTTTTTTTTTTAAACACCTCTTTTGAGGGTATCCCGGTGCTACACCGTCCCCAAACCTTGGGTTAAGGCATAGCACCGCACACTCAACTCCCCAAGACTAGCCTTATTATTCCTAGGCTTCCTCTAATTCCTTCTATAGCTATTCTCCTCGGTTCCAATCTTTAGCAGGATCTTTTCTAATAGGTTACTTAGAGAGTTTTAACCGCTCCAAGGGACCCCAACTACCACTGCACTACCTCCACCTCCTCCATCTCCACACCTTCTGATGCATATCGTAATCTTGGTTATTTAATTCTTTCTCCCTGTCGTAGAGGCCACCTTTCATCGTATGACACCTACCTCTATTTAATTGGCATTTTCTTGTTGTTTTATTGACTAATACAATATCCTGTCTATTACTTTGTATAAATATGTCGGTGGGTATGCCAAAATCATATAGAATTTGGATATGGTCATTATCTACTATTGCAGGGGGTTAATAATTTCAATGATTATTAAGAGTTCAATATTATATAGTAAAGAGTTCTAGATTTAAATAATGAGCTTGCATATGGTATTATGTCTTTCCGTATATAGTCCCATACGTAACAGAGTCTCACATCCGGATAATATGTGAGGCACAGTCTCTGAGCATTCCCCACACATCCTACATCTATCAGATCCATCGACTCCTTCGATATGCTTTTTGAACCAATTGGTTCTTAAGCACCAATGCTGAGCTGTAATTAGAGTTCTCTCATCATTTATTTTCAAAAATCCCCTCGCAATTGTTTCTATCGATTTTTTTTCTTGATAAAGGCCTTGTTCAATACTTGTTCACATGTGTGTTTTTGCATGTGCTGTTTCATTTCTCTTTTTGTGTTATTTTTGAAACCACACTGAGCATACGATAATCTTAATTTTCCGGTGTTGAAGCATGTGGCATTTCAATCTTCCCTTTTGCATGCATTCATAGTTGCTTTCAGCACCTTTAAATTTCTTTATATTTTTGTGCACTTCATTAACGTGATCATTCAAATATCTCTTCCTGAGATCCATAATCGCAACCTTTAAAATTACATTTAATTTTTTTTCTCTCCGTTTATCTTAAGGCGAGTATCAAAGCGAGACTTGATATTGCTTGCAAATAATTTTCTTTAATATTATTCTGGAAAAGTTTACTTTCATCAGCAATAATGTGTCTCAACAAGAAAACGATACATATCGCTGAGGGTGCCCTCTTTCAGCTCCCCAAGGTGGGAGTAGAGGTAGTCTGTCAAACGATGTTCAGTCACCTGGATGTAAACTTCGTTGTCATATCCTACACGTGACGGACTTCCGGCAGGGTAGTGTGGGGTAGGAAGAGGTCCTGTTTCAGGTTCAATCCCTGCCAGTGTATGGAACTATTAGTCGTTATTTATGTTACCGGCATTTAGACGCGGCAACAGAACATTGATATCCATGGTTCCAGGAAGTGAAACCAAGGATCCCACCCACTGATAATAAATTCTGAATGTGTTGGCCCTTCCTCCCACGTCATAACTCAAACCAAACCCCCACGGACATAAAAGGCCAAGGGGTGAAAAGTGCTATATACAGGGCCAACATTTCCTGAGCTGCCGGGTGCTGACACAAAGATACCGGAACAATCGGCAAGTTTTGTATATCTCCACCACATCGCTCAGCGGCAATAGGGCTGTTTTTTATTACCACTCTACGATTCTAGATGCTATTCGGGGCAATTGCATGCCAAGGAGTAATCCCTACAGTCTGGCCTTCCAAGGGACTCCATTGGCTATTGTCTGTTCTTTTTAGCAGCAAGATTCCCCCATACATTGCCATCTTGTAAACGACGACGTCATTAGACAAATGACACGCTTATTCAAAACGTGTAACTGCTTGTATGTCACGTTTGAGATATCCTCCCATGAGAATGTCGGAGCGAGCAGTTATCGTTGATTCCTCCCCGCTCCAAGTCTTAGCCTTCTCCATCAGAAATGTTTCTTCTGTAGACACACCTGTTTTTACACTCGTGTCGCAGCCGAAGTGGATCCAAGGAGTCCCACTTGTGCTCAAAGTACAATAATTGGGAGCTTGTTCATCATTAGGATTATCTACCGCTTTTTTCCTCCCCACATTGTAATACCTTACATCCATATTCTTCCGCATTATGATTTACTAATTTTCAGGCAGAAAACTGTAAATCTCCATTTTTTCTGGCCATTAAAGTGGAATTTAGTTTATTTTTAAAATATAAACTGGAAATGAAATTTATATTGAATAAACCTTTGTAAATAGAACGAATATAAACAAAATTTGTTTCAAATTATTTATATTTATAAAGCTATTTGAAACTTAAGGGAACTGCTAGTTCATTCGCAAATTCGACTGCAATTGCGTTCCAGCAAATTATGGATTTATAATTTTAATTTGTCCTTAGTGTATTTTTTTGCTTTTTAAATATAATTAATTTTTTTAGAAATTTTAAACATAAAATTCACAACTATGAAAATTATTACTTACCAGCTATTCAAGAGAATTTATTTAGCTGATACAACTCGTAGAAAACTCATATAAAATCGAATAAATCCTCTTCTTGATTTTCAACTTTTTTTTTATTTAAATTCTTATTGTGGAAATATAAATTTCAATATTAACAGCCTTTATGATCATAACTAATATCTCAATCCTGAATATGAACTATAGCTATTAATAATGTTCCTGTTTGTGAATATATTAAAAGCCCCGATAACCGAAATTTAATTGAGCTGGAATATAATTTGCGTTAGATGACGACAAAGTAGTACTGTCTAAATGGTCAAAGTTAAATTGGAACCTGTCGTATTTTATATACGTGTTCAGTATGCTTTTCTTACTGTTGTGTTTTCAGTCTAGCATGAAATTTCTGCATTTATTTCCACATTTCATCCATAATCGTTGTTGTTGTTTTCAGGCAGCTAATAACTGCTTATGACCTTATGTTCAGTAAAACACTGGCTGTAGATCTCTAGCCTAATAGTAGGCTTCAGAACTGGGAGATTCCAGCCCAGCAGCCCTCTTTAATAGGCATTTTAGTCAGAGCAATGAAAATTTGCGTAAAAAATATTATAAGTAAAAAAATGAAAAAAAAAAACGGCGAAAATTCATTCTTTGTCTAAGCCAACCTACTATTTTTTGGGCTGTGATTAAAATTGGCTAATTACATTTTATCAACCGATTGAATATATATATATTATTATATTATAATATATATATATAGTATATATATATATATATTATATATATATATAGATAATATTTATATATTATATATATATATATATCGGAGGTTCATAAACCATTTTGGGAACGATCCAAAATCAACAAGACAATCATCTTCGCGACCTGTGGGTCTATTGTGAAGTTAAAAACGCTAATGTTATATAAAAAGTTTTTTAATATTCATTATTACACAGTGTAGCATCATACCTATCAATCTGCACACATTTTCCTGTTTTACAGTGTAAAAAGCACGAAACGGTCAAAAATTTTAAAGACTACCCACAAACTTTGGAAGGCCCCACCGAAAAACCACGTTTGTTGTGGAGATTTGGTAGATTAAGAATCTTTTACTTAAATGCATACCTTGATTAAGATGCGTAGGTCAGTGAGCTGAATAATTTTAAAATATAATTATGAATATTAGGTACTGAAAATAAACAGTTCAGAATTTTTTTTTTTGTTTTTTTTTTTTGCTTACGGATTTCAAAAACATTTAAACAAGCCTAAAAAAAATAATTTGCTGGTTTTCTTCAGCTTTGTAAAACAGGCTTATTTTGATATTCGTAAAAATTAATTTGGAAAAAAGTCCTTACAGTACACTCTAGTTTATCAAAGTGAAATTAGAGGTGTTAAATTCCCTAACACCAAAAGGTGCAGATACCATCGGAAAGTCATATTCAAAAATTATGCAAGGAATAAAAGTTGGAAGTGAATGCTAAACTGATTTTAAAAAAGAAATAAAAATAATCTCACTGGATTTTTTAGTAAGTAAATACGTTTAAAATAAAACAAACTGTAACATATAATTTATAAGGACCTGCTTTTTTTTTTTTAAAGCTGTATAATAATTATTATTCCCAATATAAAGTCCTAGAATAGGCGGCTGTTTATAGGATTCTAATGGAAATTTAACATAATAAATCTTTGTTTTGTTTTGGATATTTATAGAATAATTTAAGTTCAACTACATTAAATATTTATGGGCAACCTGTATTTCAAAATAACGTTTCTTTTAGCTGTAGAAAGATCACAATTTTGGTGTTTTTCGCCTTCGTCTTTTTATTTTTTTAGGATCTAGATATGTCAGTGACTTTCTGCGATTCTTCTTTCCTGTTTTCAAAATGTTCACCGAGGTATATGCCCAGGCATAATTCCTTCTTTCTCCGCCACAATTATGGATTATTAGGAATTCCGTTGATGCTGCATAATTTACTTGTCAATACAAGTAAAATTGGGACTATCGCTCACATCTTTGAGTGAAGGCTATCATTGATGTTCTGAGACCTAGATGCAATCAGTTGTCGTTCTTAGGATAACCCCAAGTACAGCAGATGTTGCCTCTGCCAATCATTTTTTATTTGAATATGATTGGAGATGTCTCTTCGTATTTACACCAAAAGTTTTCCCTCTTGGGCAAAGCTAATGAATTAAATGGATATTGATCAGTGGCTGCGTGGTGAAATACTGAGGCCCAAGGCACTTCTTTTGAAAGTAACATGATCATGATCTCTTTTTACAAACTAAAAACTGAAAACAGATTGAAGATTGAAGATGATGATTTGGCTTTGTCATTGCCTTTGCACGTTGCCTTATGCTCCTTCCATTCTTGAATTTTTTGGCGCGTGATATGTTTTTCCTTTTACACATGTAGAGAACATGCATACACTTTTTAATGAAATATTACAAAAAATGTTTAAATATGTGATTGAACTAATACTATGGTTTATTTTTATTGAAATGGGGAAAATAACAGATTTTGTCTCAATTATTATTTCTTTACATGATTTATGAAAATGCTTGTGTAAAGTATTTTGTGTTCACAAACTTTCATTTCGGGTTAATGGGCTAATCTTTTACCTTTATTAATAGCAGAAATCATCTATATAATATAATATATCCCAGAACATCCGCATCTGTATCTGCATATGCACAATGTGAATTCGTATTGGACTGTTCCGAAGATCTGAGAGGATAAATAAATAAATAAAAGATCTACATCTCCGGATGTTCAAATTCTACCATCCACATAACATCTTCATTCGCGGTGTCACTATAATGTAGTAGAGTATAAACGCAAGAGATATATGTATGAACCTTTCAGTAACTATAGACAGTCTCTTACATTAATTGTTCCTTTTTTTTACGACTCGACTCCGACTCCGTACGTCGAAGATTCTCGATTCCCGAAGGAATCGAATCTGAGTCGAAAACATCCCTTAAGGATCTTTTTACGCACTCGACGTTGCTTTTCCGCCGTGGCTGGCTTCTCGAACCGGTTTCACTCGACTGATTTCAGCCTGCCTCCGATCCGAACATTATCGTATAGTGCTAAAAGTTGGAGGGGGTTAGATGATGAGGAACCCTCAGGTATACGAAACGTCCCCATGTGCCCCCGAAGGGACCTCACCCCCTATCAAACATTAAATATGATCGTATAAAGCTGAAATGTGAGAGGATTCAGAGTGAATTTCTAATTGACCTTAAAAAAAATTTAAAAAAAAAAAGATAAACATATTTAATAAATAAAAAAAATTAAAAAAAATATACAAAAAAATAAAATATTTTAAATAAAATAATTTAAATAAAAAATTTTAAAATAATTTAAATAAAATAAATATGGAATCTGAGGAGCTGGCCTCCGGCACCGGTCTGGACCACTGCGTGCCGAGTTAATAAAACCAGTCGTAAACACCATATGTTTGTGTGTGTTAGGTTATCGAGGTCGTAATGTTCGAAGAACGTTATAAGTCCGATAGGGTCTAGCGACCACCCTCATAGTTTAGGTTCGACATGAAAAAAATGAGCACAGGAGTGCAAATACAGAGGCTCAAGGAGGAATGAAGAGGCCGAAATGAATGAAGGAGTACTGACTCAGAGAGTAAGGAGTGACAGCTGCACCGTGCTGGCTCCGTCGGTGCCCGAGTTATAAATATTAGGTAATGATACATGTTGGTGTCTTATTATAAAACTTAAACTGTAGATTTCGAAAATAATCGTTTCAGAACCATCAAAAATAAATAAAATAATAAATAAATAAAATAATAAATAAAAGCTTAGTCTTTTTGTTTATAACTTACAAAATTACGTTTTTACATACCCTAAAGCAAAATCACTAATCAAACCCCCATCCAAGCCAGCATCCAACCTTCCCTCGCTGACCATCGTTATCTATGATATCTATGATTAACGGTCACTAGTATCATTTTGGCATCAAAACATAACAAAAATACAAGTTCTTATATACCAAAGATCAGGAAAATATATCTGACTAACAAGTCTTCCACAGTAATAAACTACTTGCATCATGAACTATGAATAAACGTACAAGAAACTTAGCCCATCTTAGAAAGAACGGTTAACCGTTAACAAAGTTAACTTTTCACCAGTAAAGCAACTAACATAACATCCAAAACTAAACTTATCACACTTTGATCAAGCTGTGCTCTAACATAACAATTAATTTACATAACATGTATATGTTAACAAAAATTGCCATAACTGTTAATTATCATACAACCGATGAGTATACTCTTAACTAACAAAGTTTTCACATTAATAAGCTAACATAGCATCAACTGAACTAAGAATATAATGTACAAAGGCAAGCCAGACACATCTTATACAAAATAAACAAAAATGCTAACCTTAACAAAGATCCACACTTAAACAACATAGCATAATACCTTATTTGGGTAAAGAAACAAAGTCAATTTTTATTCTTCGTAAAGCTAATACTAAGAACATAACAGACTTAACACACAACAGCTGCACTAAACAGCCAGACCCCACATCTTAAACAACAAAGCCGTACATAAGGGGCAGAAAACATTGTTTTCAGGTGTATAAACATATAATTCCAAAAAATAGAACATTAAAGAATAAATACATTCGACATATAAATTTTAAATATATTAAACCCTCTAACAGATACATAATCTTTATAAATTGAGCAAGTTCTATATGTTTCTCCAGAGATCCAACACCATCCGAAAGGTGTAAGCATAAATAAAACTTGCTGCACTAAACCATTTTCTCTGCATATTTCGTCAACAACACTCACCGTCCCCCATGAGAGGAAGTAAACGATCCTGGCTGATTAGTACTTAAGGCATTTCTGTATTTACTGCATTATACGGGAATCATATGTTTCAGTGTAAAAATTTCGTAGATTACACCGTGACCTATATGAATTAAGTCCTCGAGTATGCCAACATCCTTAAGATGAGACTTTAAGTCGTTTCTCATGTTACCAAAGCTTTTATATTTGCAGATGTCTGAACAGCGAAAACATATACACGTACGCATGAATGTACAGCATCATTGTGTTTCCAATAGTTGCGTTACATCAATACTTTAAACATTATCAGATGCAGTAAAGCAACATACTATTCTATTATAGCCGCTCAAACTGTCACCTCTGTTAATTCATTCAATGAGACGAGTCACAGATGACAATGACTCAGCCTTTATCCAAGCTTCGAGGCTGTCATTAAATCTGACGAATTCTTCAAACGATATTATTAAAGTATATTACTTGCACATCCATGAACACAGTTAATATATTCCTCTCCCATTCGTTTTACGAAAAAATGTAAATGACACAATCGTTGGGTATTACAAATATCCTCGTAAAGAGGACGTCCGTAGGGAGCAGAACGGAGTCTCATATCAGCACAGCGAAAAAATGTACTTACTACGAAAATTCGTATGTTTAAACAGATCTAAAAGGTAACAAGATTCTTTCTTCAACCAATCAAAAGAAAGTAATAAACAAGATCACGATGTACGAATGAACCACATCAGTTCAAAAGGGTATATTCTCAGGTTGTTCAATGTGTTGTGTTGTTGTTGCTGATGTTGTTGTGCTTGCCTTGGTTTTGCTGTTGTTGTTTTGTTATTGTGTTGTTGTTTAGAGTAAGTCCTGTGTTATATTTCAACGTCTCATTTATCACAACATGATACATTACATAACTGATCAAGAAATAATACCTATCGTAATTAAGCTTTTCACATCAATAAGCTAACATACTGTAACATGGACTAATAAAAATAACTGTACAACACAAACCTGACACACACTTATGCCCGAATAAACTGCTATCATTAACAAATTCCATACTTGACAACAGTAAGTAACTAACATTACAAGCAAAACGTAACCTAGTCACACTTTTTTCAAATATCTCTAACATATCATATACTAATTTTTGTTTTTAAGCTTATCTCTTTTTAACTACACCCCCCTTTCAAAAAATTTCAACATGAAACATGAAAATGATTTATGCCTTTAGGAAAAAAAGTAACTTTATGCAAACTTATTAAATTATAAACAACACTGGAAATCTGGCACTGCATATACAGAAGGTTGATTTGACAGCACTGTAAACTTGGAGCTGATTATATATAAAATCAGTGAGCTACTCGTTTGATATTCATAATCATAGCCAAAAAGTCAACGGCAAACCTAAACATTATTCAACAAAGAAACTTAATCCTAGGCTCACGTTCTAACAATCATCATCGTTCAGTAACACAGTTAATATCTTACAAAAACTCATCATTTCTCAACAAATCATGTTATTTCACATTTCATTAAGTAATATTGAACATAACTACCTAACTTTACGAATTAACATTTTCATTATATCAGTAAATCAAACCACCCATCCAGCCCTCCCTACCCGTCCCACCGCCTGTGATCTATGAACTAGATCAAGTCATTTCAAGTATCATTTTTGACAAACATAACATAAAAAATAAGTTCTTATGTAAACTAACCTACGAATATCTGCTTAACCAACCAAATTTTAGCATCAATATGAATTTACAAAATCATAAACCCGACAGGATATAATTACAAATGCACAACCTAACATACCTTACACGTGAATAAATAAACAGCTAACATCTTGAAAAAAATTCCCTACTGATCAAGGTAAAGTAGCTAAGAGGTCACACAATACTCGGATATGTTCCCACTTTTCGGGCATATTAGCAACAGGTAAAGCGGGTATAATCTAACAAAATCCTTAAACAAAGTGACCAATCTATCAAAGATGCCCACCATCTTAACTAGAATTGACACTAATCTTCCATCAAAGTCACTCCGTCGCGAATAAACATCATTTACCATGCAATAAACATAGCAATTAACAAAATCAGGCAAACCTGACATATTCAACAAAAACTTAAAACCTAGATCACTGTTCAAACACATCATCGTCAGTAACACAGTAATATCTTACAACTTATCATTTCTCTAAACAAATCAGTGTTATTCCACATTGTTATAAGTAATATTCTAACATAACGTACTAAACTTACGAATAAACAGTTTTCATAACCACGATATCTGAAAGCAACACATTACTCCTAGAGAAACCCAGGGGATTGCGCCCCTGAAAGGTTGTGAATCCTGCGAGGGAGATCACCCGAAGGTGTAAGCTGCTTACCCTCCGAAGGAGGGGTAATCCCTCAGCCCTTCGGGCTGAGCCAAAGCCCGCTTACACCCCTGGTGATCCCCCCTCGGCAGATTTCACAACCTCAAGTGCGCCATCCCCCGTTTCTCTATCGGAAGTAATGTGTTGCTCAGATACTCGTGGTTAATGAAAACTGTTTATATTCGTAAGTTAAGTACTTTATGTTAAATATACACATAACAATGTGAATAAACACTGATTTGTTAAGAAATGATGAGTTTTTGTAAGATATTACTTGCTAACTGACGTATTATGTGTTGAAAACGTGACTAGGGTTAAGTTTTTTCTGGTAATGTTAGTTTGCCCTTAGAAATTTGCTAATGTCTATGTATTCAAGGACAATTATGTAAAAATTAACTCAAAACGAGTACACTTATGATGAAAGATGGTGTTAATTCATAGTCCAGATGTTGTTATTGATTAATGTCACCTTTGTTAAGGATTTTTTAGATATGCGCTTACCTGCTTGCTTATGTGAGAAAAGTAAAAAACTACGAGTTATTGTTGAAACCTATAGCTACTTACCTTGAACAAGTAGGGATTTCAGATGCTAGCTGATTATTCAACACGAAGATGTTAAGTCTCATTAATTATTATTCTTAGTTGCGTTATGTATATTGTAGCTTATTGAACGCATAAGCTTGTTGGTAAGCAATATTTCGATGTAGTATATAAAGAACTTATTTTGGTTATGTTTGGATAAAACTTTGTTATGTACACATATATTCGGGGTTAGATAATTGGACAAGATTATGATAAAATCCTTGTTAAATATTAGTATGTCAATGTAAAATTAACTTTAATGTGTTAGAGAAATGATGAGTTTTTGTAAACTATTACTGTGTAACAGACGAAGATGTATTAAGAAACGTGAGCCCCCCTAGGTAAGATTTTTAGTGAATAATGCTAGGTTGCCTTAGACTTTTGCAGATTATGAATACACCAACGAGAGCTCATCTGATTATATATAACAGCTCCAAGTCTATACCAGTGTGTCAAAATCACCACTCTTTATGAATACGCTTATGCCGTAAGCAATTTCCGGTTTAATAAAATATAAATAAGTATGCATCATTTTATGTATAAATGGTAAAGCATAAATCATTTTCATTCATTTGAAATTTCTGAAAGGGGATGTAGTCTAAAAAAGAGATAAGCTTAAAAACAAAAATTAGTATATATGTTAGAGACATCTTGAAAAAACGTGACTAAGTACGTTTTCTGCTTGTAATGTTTAGTTACTTACTATGTCAGTATGGAATTTTTAATATAAGCATTTTATTCCGCCCATAAGGTGGGCAGTTGTCTGTACATATTTATAGTTCATGTTACATCATGTTAAGCTTTTTATGTGGAAAGCTTATACCATAGAGTATAATCGATTGATCATGTATGATAATTAATCAATGTGATAAATGAGACGTTGAAATATAACACACAAGAACCTTACCTCTACAACAAGACAACAACAATAACAACAACAAACCATAACAGCAACCGCCACAGACAAGAAACAACAACATCACAACTAACTAACAAAACAACAACAGTATCGAACAACTCGAAATATCATACCCTTTTAACTTATGTGTTCATTCGACATCGTGTTCTTGTTTACTTTCTTCTGATTGTTGAAAGAAAGAATCTCCTTACCTTTTAGATCTGTTTATACATACGAATTTCGTTCAGTAAGACATTTTTCGCCTGTGCTATATGACGACCTCTCGTCTGCTCTACTGGACGTCCTCTTAACCGAGGAGATCTTTTGTATACCAACATGTGTATTTACATTTTCGTTAAAAACGAATGGGAGCCAATTATATATTACCTAGTCCAATGGTGGTGAAAGTAATATACCTTTAATCCATATCAAGTTGAGAATTCGTTCAAGTATTATCGAACAGCCTAGAAGCTTGATAAAGCTGAGTATTGTCATCGGACATCTCTCTTGATGAAATCAAGTACAGTTTGAGCGGCTATATAAATAGATGTTGCTTCACGCATCTGACAATGTTAAAAAGTATCTGATGTACGCAACACTATGGAAAACCCAATGATGCTGCTCACATTCATGCGTACTGTATAGTTTCACTGTTCAGACATCTGCAAACATAACAGCTTTGTTTAACATGAAAAACGACTTAAAGGCTCATCTTAAAGGTGTCGCCATACTCGAGGACTTAATTCATATAGCGCATGGTGTAATCTTACACCGAAACATGTGGTTTCCCGTATAATGCAGTATACAGAAATGCCTTAATAACTATCAGCCAGGAAACGTTTACTTCTCTCTGGCAGGTGAGGTTGTTTGAATCCGAAAATGCCAGAAAAATGGTTTAGTGCAAGCCAATTATTATGCTTTTACATCCTTTTCGGGAGGCGGCGGCTATGGATCTCTGGAGAAAAACATATAGAACTTGCTCAATTAACAGAATCCTATTCCATCTATAGAGGGTAATATATTAAAAACTTATATGTACAATGTATTATATGTAAATGTTCTTTTTATTGGAAATTATATCATGTTATACACCTGAAAACATGTTACTGCCCCTTATGTACGCTTTGTTGTATAGGATGTTGGGTCTGGTGTTATTCGGATGTACGTTGTGTGTTAAGTATTTATGTTCTTAGTTTAGCTTACAGAGAATAAAATACTTCACTTTGTTGTCTTTACCCCCAATAGTATGTATGCTAGTTGTTAAGTGTATCTTTGTTAAAAGGTTAGCAGTTTATTCTTCTAATATGTGTCTGCGCTGCCTTTGTACTTACTTAGGCAGTGATGCTATGTATCCTTGATAATTGTGAAAACTTGTTACGTAAATAATACTCATCGTCTGGTGATAATTACCACACTGTCTATGCATAAATTTTTTACATATCACATGTTATTAAAATAACATTTAGTTAGAACACGCTGACAAAGTGTATAAGTACGTTTTTGGATGTTAGTCTTTACTTTACTTTAAGTGTAAACTTTGTAACGTAACCATTTATTCCTAAGATGGCTTAAGTTTTCCGTTGTGGTCATATATCATAGTTCAGATGAATGCTAATAAACTTATTACTCGTGAAAAGGTTTGTACTCATCATATATTGTCTGATCTTTTTATAAAGAACTTGAATGTTTTTATGTTTATCCAAAATGATCATACTCAAAAAGTGACCTTAATCAATAGTCAATAGATCACAGATTCAGGAGGAGTTGGATGCTGCTGGAATGGGGGTTGATTAGGACTTTTACTGCTTTAGAGGTAATATGTTTTATTAAATTGAATTATAAAACATAAAAAAAGAATAAGAAATTTATTATATTTATTTATTTATTATTTTTATTTGATGTTCTGAAACCATTATTTTCGAAATCTACGACCTCAATAACATATAAGACCACCAACATTGTATCATTACACTCATATATTTAATAACTCGGCACGCCACCGGACCCAGCACCCGGTGCGCGGTCATACTCCATACTCCTCTGATCAGATCCTTCTTCATTCTTCCCTCTCATTCCTCCTCGACCTTTCTGTTATTGCACTCTGTCTCTTTTTTCAGTTCGAAACCCCTCCTTAATGAGGTCTAGACACCCTCACGACTTATAACCATCAATATTCAACTCTACGACTCGATAACCTTATAAACACATCCAACATGTTTATACGACTGTTTTATTAACTCGGCACCGCATGGGCTCCAGCACCGGTGCCGGAAGCCAGCTCCTCAATGCCCATATCAAGTCTTTCTAGAAATTCAACTCGAATCCTCTCACAAATTTCAGCTTATACGACAATATATAATGTGTGAAGGGGTGATCCCCCTTCGTGGACCATGGAGTTAACTCGTATAACACTGAGGTTACCTCATCATCTAACCCCCCCCAAATTTAGCACTATACCATTAAGTTCGGTCGGAGGCAGGCTGGCAATCAAAATCGGAGTCAAAACCGGATGCGGAGAAGCAGCCACGGCGGAAAGCATAGTCGGAGTGCGTAAAAAACATTTCCTTACAGGACGTTTTTCGACTCAGATTCGAATCTTCGACGTACGGAGCCGGAGTCGGTCGGAGCCGTAGTATGATTTTTTCGGTGAGTAAAAAACGATTCCCTACAGGAATCGTTTTCGACTCGGATTCGATTTCCTTCGGAATCACTTCTCGACGTAATAATAATAATATAATAAACATTGTGATTGCACGCACGCGCGCGCGCTCGTTCGCTCTCTCTCTCTCTCACGCGCATTCGACACCGATCGATATTAGCCGTTAACCTAAACTCAATCCGGTTTGAAAACAAAGAGGTATAAACAGGCCGTAGCGGCACGCTCGGGGGTGACCCCCCTCTATATACATCCTACAGACTTGAAATTTACACGATTCGAGCTTATCCCATATATAGATATATTCCAAGTTTCAGACCTATAACTCATTCCTTCAATCGAAAAAAGAGGTGGTAGATCCCCAAGTGTTCTGATATTACAATATAATATATATATATATATATATATAATATATATATATATATATAATATAATATATATAATATATATAAATAATATATATATATATAATATATAATATATACTATATAATTTCATTACGCAGATGATTAATTATATATATATATATAATATAATAAATAATATATATAATATATAAATATATATATATAATTATATATATATATAATATAATATAGTAATATATAATAATATATAGATATATATATATCTAATATATAAAAATATAATATAGTATTACGTAGCATTACATCCTTTACAGGAGTCAGCTTTCAGGAATTTTACTTAATAGTCTGGCGACGATAATAGAACCTTATTGGTGGACATGCGGATCAAAAATATTTCAGAAGGAGGCAGAATTGATTTAGGTGAGACCTTAATTAGCAACTGACTGCTGGAAAGGAACTAACACCAGCATGCCTCTTCACCAAGGACAATCTTTCCCTTTTAGGCATAGCAGAATTTGTTAACTGTTCATAAAATATAATTACACCTCTCCCTAGTTCTGCGTTGAGCGTGAGAGCGAATATTTTGATATTGTGATATTGAAGCAAAGTGGTCCTCCTTAACTGCTTTTAATTTGAGCACCTAATCTTTTTAAAGAATATGGATCTTCTGTCCTTTGAAGACGACATGAGGAGAAGTGGAAAATCTTGAGATTGTAAATATTCATTCAATTTCATATAAGCATAAATAAATTTTTTGTAGGATATACATTACTTATTTAGTATTTAATATTTAAAATCTTTGTAAGTCTCACATTATAGCGGAAACGTGCGGACGTGCGACTTGCGAATAGCGGAGTTATGTGCTAATAAGTGCGGAGGAACGCTAGCGACCACGTTCTCAAGGTGACAAGGTGCGCTACGACTCCCTTAACCCCTCCCCCCTTGGCCATCTCCTGATATATATATAATATATATAATATATATATAGTAGTAATATATATATATATTATATATTTTATAATATTACTTATAATATATATATAATATACTATAGATATAGTATATTAGTATGTAATCGGTAGAAATTTGACGATGACGATTATAGTATATTTGACGATGCCGATGACGATTATTGAAAAAAAAGATATTTTAAAAATTTCTCTCTCTCTTCTCTCTCTCTCTCTCTCTCTCTCTTCTCTCTATATAGTATATATAATTATATAAATATATATATATATATAAATATATATATAATATACTAGTATATAATATATAATATATATATATATATTATTATATATATTAATATATATATATGATATAATATATATATATTATATATATATATAATATATATATAAATAATATATATAGATATATATCAATATATATTATAAAGCGTAACGGGTTTTAATCCCCCCCGAAATGTATTTAAAGCGATAAAAAATTTGATTCCTTAATTCTCTTAATTTAATAAAAAATAATATAATAATGAATAAAATAATAATAATAATAATATTAATAATAATTAATCAATGAATTATGAAAGTAATATTAATGGAGGAGACATGTTTGTGGTCCGTAACAATTTCTTAGGTCAAGTGGCTGTCCGTCATATATGTATAAAATATTTAAACCAGTGACTTAAATGTAAAGTTTCCAAGTTTGCATATGATATACAAATTGGCTACCTCAGTCAAGGGAATACTATGGATGTATAAAACTTAAAAATAAGGAGGGAGCGTTAATCGTGATGGGAATGAGCAGGTTCACATCCTTCTTTCCACTCTCACATGCCTTTCCTCATAATCCTGTTCAATTGTGCTTCTCTGGCCATGCAGCTAGAGACATGCTTACGGGGGGTGGAAAAGTTCTCTTCTCCTATCCCACTCGCTCTAATTTTCATTCAGCTAGAAATCTTTCCAGGGATACTCCTTTGTTCTAGTTCTCCTACTGACAAATCTTTTTGGCCTCTTGCCAAAACATCTCTAGCAACTTCTGTGAATCTCCCTTTCCTCTGATAGTTCTGTGTAATTCTCCAACTGAAAGAACCAATCTCCTCAGGCTCTATTCCTCTAAGCTCAACTCTGACGTCTGGCATTCCCTTCCTCCTTCTTCTCCTCTCATGCTGTCATATTCTTTGTCTTGATTAACATGATCCGGTGTCATGGCCCCTTGAAATCTATGAACGTTATTAAGACGGGTGGGGCCCGGATTGGCATTCCTCCCGAACTTTTGAGTGTGCTTCCGTGCTATCCCGCCCATCGTTCAACATAAATTTCTATGTCTCTAATACGTTAGCACTTCCCTCAGATTGTGGAACTCGCACAATGCTCAACCATTCCGAAAAAAAGGAAGCCCGCTCTGTTCTTCTAACTACACTCTATAGCTCTCATCTTTATTCTCATCTAAGATTTTGAACCGCTTCTCAACTCTCAACTTCTTAGATCATATCTGGAAACTCATTCCCTCTTTCCGACTCGCCAGTACGGCTTTCAGCGCTTCAGGTCTACTGGCGATTATACTTTCCTAATCTAACCGATTTGTTTTTTCCGCTCTTAGAACTACGGGGAGACTGTGGTGGCGCTTACATACCAAAGCATTGACAGTAATGCACGTTTCACTCTTATCCAAGTTTCCCTCCGTTGAAGTTTCCTTCCTATCTTTGCTTACATATATCTGAAGTTATTTTCAAATGGCGAAATATTGGGCTGTTGTTGATGGGCGATTCTTCTCTTTTCTGTCAATAGTGCGTTCTCAGGTTCTGTCTTATCTCCTACTTTTCATTAATATCTCTCACCTGCACATCTAACCTCTATCCACCATATTACCGATGACCAACCCTTTCATTCTTCGACTCATCAATTCTGCTCCTCTTTTACTTCTAGATTGCTTCTCGCTAATCTTTCCGATTTTTTGCTCGACTAATATGCTATGAGAAGTTTTGTGTTGTGACTTTGACGTATATAAGCAATCTTTAAAAAAACCCCAACTTCTACAAATCTCCTCTCTAAAACGCCTTCTAACTTTCCTATCTTTTTTTTTTCGACGGTTCTCTCGTCTCTCCTTTTGACAATATAAACATCCTTGCCTAACATAACCAAAAAAATGCCTTGAATCTCATAATAATAGTTACTTTGACGGCTTCAAACTGTCTGGGAAGTCGGATTTGTCTGCAATTTTTTTCCTCTTCTAAGTTTTTCCAGCAATACAAGGTCTCACCAACTATTGTATAGTAATGCTCTCATTATCTAGGGGTCTGGTTGCACCCAGCTTTTTGGTATAGGTCAGTCATAAGACTTACTTTCTGTTACTTTCCAGTTCATTTGACCCTCTATCTTCGCGGCGCAATGTTGATGCTTTATTTCTTTTCTATAGGTACCCAGCGGCAAGTGTTCGAGGGAACATCATTATATTATATTATATTACATATATATATATAATATATATATATATATATATATAATATATATATATATAATAATATATATATATAATATATATTATAATATAATATATATATTATATAATATATATATACATATACCACCACTCACCGCGGGCCCTTTTTAAAAGGAGGGGAGGGACAAAAAAATAAATAAATAAAAAATACAAAAAGTATAAAAAAATTAAAATAAATGTTTCCTCCATTATTTTACAAGGGTCTTTAGATTTATTAAATCTGATTCATCATATCAACTCTAGTTCTCTATAATGCGCGATTTTCTTTTCTTTTATTAAGTGTTGCTTTGCCCTCAGGTAGTCAGAAGAAACATGGAATTCAACACCGGGATCTACACTGGGGGAACGTGCTCGTATCCAAAACCTCGGAAAAACGGTGTAAATTTTATAGTGAATGGAAAAAAACGCTACGTAAAAACTCATGTAAGGTTTTCATTATATATATATATATATAGTATTATATATATATATATATATATATATATTATATATATATATTTATATAATATATATATAATATAATAATATATATATTATATATATATAGTATAATATATTATTTATATTAGCTAGTTCTTAGTTAGTACCGATGTTTAATCCGATGAATTGGGATTCATTATCTACGCAGTAGGGTCTTGCAGGAAATTTGTACATGTATTTCTAACGAATGATTATAATGCAAATATTAATAGCTTGATAGCAAGCAATGCTTCGGCTCACTCATGAAATTCTGGCACTAAGAAGTGATTTCGCATCCAAAGAGCTACTTTCTATGCTAGAAAGATGAACAACACACCACAAAACACACACACACACAACACCAACACACCACTAACACACACACTAACACACACACACACACACCTACACACAACTATATTATATATAATATATAAAAATATATATATATATAATAATATATATATATATATATATATATATTAGATATATATATATATAATATATATATATATTATAAAGGCGAATACGGGATTAATAGGAAGCTCTGTGGCAGGTGTTAGTGATAAGGTGATGGTGGTAAGCTCCTGAAGGAATCAACAGAATTTGTATGACGATATAAAGCGTGTTGTAAGAATAAGTGAAGTGAATGGTCGTTTAATGTTAATAGTGGAGAGAGGCAGGAATGTGTAATGTCTTTATTGTATTTAATTTGTTATAGATTGGGTTTGAAAGATTTAAGAGGAGGTGGCAGGAAGGGTTAGAATGAGAAGATGGAGAGTGCCATGCTTTATGCGGATTTTTTTGGTTTTCTGTGGCGAATCTTGAAGAAAGTTTGAAAGAATTGATAGAGTGGTTTGGCAGGAGCAAGAGGAGGGGTTTGAAACTAAATGAAGGAAACAATTAGGGTATGTAGTGACGAGAAAGGTCTGCGTGTGAAAGTCGATCTTAAGGATTGTGAGGCTTGCGTCAACTGGACTACGAGAGTAGATTCGGTCATAAAGTCGACGAGATGCCTCACAAGAGTTTGCATCAGGAATGTTTTTTTTTTTTGTTCTTTTTTTTTTTTTATCAGGTACCTATTCACTCACGGGCCGTGTAGTCTCCTAGGTTGCTATAAGAGAGAGCAGAAAAATTAACTGCAACTATGTGAAAATCTGACCACGAGAAACCACTGAAATATTATACCTATAGCGTGTATCGCCAGACAATAGAGAGGGTTATATTAGTAAAGTGAACGATGTAAATACAGTCTGGAACACACAGTGATATGATTATGGACTGAAATGTGATCATATTCTCCAAACATGAATGTTTCATGATATAAACCAAACATAGGCAGGCACGCTAACATTACACACAGTAACTTTTTAATTTTCAAGCCAGCACTACAACATGGCTTACATGCACAATATACCATCATCTCAGACGAGCAGATCACGCAACCCCTTGATCATATTAACATGGACGTCGACGCACATATTCCGCCTCCCAGATAATCTAGACCTCTCACGTAGCAGACTAGGCCCATAAAAATACCAAAGCATTTCCTGAGGAGTACCAGTCCCCCATCACACTAGTCTTATTCAAAAAATCCCTCCCATACCCACTTTAAAGAAATAAGTGATCGCCACAAAATGCGGTTCATCCTCCCAATTTTCCTCACCCCAACCTTATCGCTAACGTGCAGAGTCAGAGGTATCAAAGCAAGAAAGTTGACAAGCTCTGGCGGACCCATTCTAAATAAGTCTAATAAGCTACAAAATAGGACTCACTCCATACAAAGTGAGCAGAGCGTCGGAGACTCTCGTCTCTCCCCTCCATATTTGGTGTAGGTATACTAGCTTTATCTCACCACAGGCACAGTAGCAATAAGGTCCTATCACCTACCCCAACCCAACTCAACACCCAAACTTATAGTAACCTGGCCACAAAGAGAACAAGACATCATCATATATTTTCCCACCACCCAGCAACCTAACAGTAAACTCACAAGCTATTTTAGACGCCACCTATAACGACAATACCCAAGAACACATATTTAAATCTGTTAGAAAAAAAGTTTGGTTACGGCACCAGAACCAGAAAATTTTTAAGTATCTATGCTATTCATTTTCCAGCCAAGAACATTTAGAATCTTCTTCATTCCCGTTGGTTCAATAACTTGACACTGTTCTCAACCAGAGTCTCCTCACGTACCATCGCTTTATGAATACACAAAACCGGCTTCTGAAAAAAACAAACACCATCTTTACGGTTAACAATTAAACCCCGAATGAATAAATATTTAACTAGAGAGGAGCGTAATGCTAACATGACAACGACACGATTATGTACGTTTCTAACCCGCCCCAACAATTCCGAAGATGTCAACTCACTTCCTCAAACCCACACGCAGAGAAAAAAAATAATCCCACTACCCATGCTCCAAACCCTCGCTACTCAAATATCAACAGTCAAGCGATCCAGGAAACACGACACTCACCCTAGCAAAAGACGAGAACTGTCTTAATAACACAAAAAACTCCTCAGAACAACTTATAACATTGCGGGAGCTAGAACCTTATGAATGGATTACCGAAGTAGCACAACTCAAAAAAAGAAACAGCAAATATGAATGACATCGAACAATTTCATTCCAAACATACAGCCTCCAGAATATCAACAGACTTTGCACAGAAAAGATACCACCCTCAAATCCAACGAATCTACACATGGATTATTATCTTCATACCTTCCCCAACTACTCACACACAATATTAGAGTTAGGAATAGATAAAGCAGACCAATTCGATTAGCCAGAAAAAACAACAGCCTCACAATTCAACAGCTAAAACATGTATACGCGATTCCTCTCCACCCCACCGCACGACAAACGAGCTAAAGGACAGTGACGACGCCGCGCCTCTCGTTAACCGAGAACGAAAACTATATTGATCTAATGCAGTAAACAGCCAAAACAGATGAAATGCCAAATCCACTACCACAAGGTGCTTATCGTCTTATGAAGTTACACATACCATACACATTTAACCAGGCCAATGACGACCCTGCATGCCATTCTAACACCACTCACAAAAAGCTAATTAAATATGTAGAGCCACAACAACCCCCGAAGCATCCACTAATCCCTCACTCCTCACGAGATGAAACCTGACGTGTCGCAGAAAAAGAGGACACAAAATCGACAGCTCTAGCTACTGAAGCAAATAGATCACCACACACTCGGACTCCTGCAATGCTGTATAAAGCCATTACTATAAATATATAGTATCTTGAACAAACTAAAGGACAGAATACAGACCCTCTCCTCTTGATCTCCAGAATATTGAGATATCACTAAAAATGAGTCTCTCTACACACATATATTAAGAGTCAACCTCTTCATAATATTGCGTGCGCCTTCTCTCGAAGCACCCGCACCGTGTTTCATCTTAGTAAGACATCAATTGCGATTACCTGTACCCTTTGGAACCGGCGCCAATTGAGGCGGCAGCCTCACCGGCTATCCGGCACAGCGCTATCCCACACTGCAGCAAATTAAAGATATGGCCAGAGTAGAGCAAGCAATAGAGAGCATATGAGTAACGTCAAGTATTTAACTAAAGAACACGGCACAGCCAGGAACCACCCCTCAAAACACGGAGGTAAATTGACTCTAATTCCTAGCCTTCTAACCTTCCTTATATTCATAGATCTCAAATCTCAATTGCACCACGTAATTCATAAGTAGTAATATACAGTGAAAGATATGAGCATTAAGCTAAATATGAAGCGAGAAGATGTACAGAGTAAGAGGATGCTCGTAAATTCATTTCGACTCAAGTATATAGGTATAAATATTATAGAGTGAATGATTACAACTGAATGACTGTGAAAGGTTAACGCAAAATTTCAGAGAGAGGTAAACATAACGATTTATAACTTCAAAGATATCTAAATAAATGTAGTTGGAGAAGCATTACATATTCAACATAACATACTACTTCTAAGTAGTAAATAATGGTCGTGAACAAAGAGAACTCAGAGAATTATCTAAATTACTTCATAGCACAAAAACGAACCAAAGATGAGAGAGATATATATCGAAACTTCTATTCGTGCTGATGAATAATAAATGAGATCTGGATTATAGCACGCATCGAATATTAATATGAATAGTTGACGCAGACGATCTGGCGTTATCAGAATCTAGTGCAAATATAGATAGATAATCTTCAGCATGTTAGAACGATTTTTCCTAAGGCACCGAACAGGGTCGAGAGCATACCTCCTCTCGGCCTTCCTTTGAATCTTTTGCCAGCTATAACTATTTTGCTCCACAGCGTCGAACTAGTATATGGTTAATTGTGTGTCCGATAAGAAACCAATAGGACTCCTCTGAGAGACTCTTGAGAGAGACAGGATAATTTTAGAGCCCGCTCAAATTTTCCCTCGGAGCGAAGATGACAGGCCTAGTTCTACTGACCTTCAAGGCAGCGAGAGACAGCGCACTAAGGAGCAATCCGTGCCCTAGTATACAAGGCATAAGCATTCAACCACCGAGTTATGACAAGCTCTGAGGCAAAATGCAAACGGAGCGCTCATAAGAAGCGCTCCCAGCTCGAGAGGCACGAGCACGAGGAGAAGACGCTGAGAAGCCAAGACAGAGATAGCGCGAAAGCACGGTTGGAGACTGCTCGTGAAGATAAGATACGTGAGTAGTATTTATTATAAGAAATTTAAAGAGCATACAAGATTATGGTCAATAGTATAAACCTATATATATGAATCTTCAATTCCTGCATTTTACCCGATATGAGTATGCCGGATTAACATGAATTATAAGGTAATTAGGCGTGAAACCCATTGCTCAATCATGTCCAGAATTGGTTATTATAGACAGATCTGGCATTAATGAGTGTATAGTCTTTAATAACTGTTCCTAAGATTATTCGTATTAATAGATACATAATTTGTTGGCCTCCTCCCCTCCCTGCATCATAAGTTAATAATAGGAGAGAGAGAGAGAGCCGGCATTTTTGTAGATCACTTGTAATTAGTTTATATATATTCCCCAACATATAGAAGTCATTGTCAATCTCCGCTCACATTAGAGTTAATCCGATGAATACAGATAATACTAACAGTCTCATGAGAATTAGAACATATTCAAAAAATAGCGATAGGTGAGTTGAAAAATCTTTCCTAGTAGGTATAAGTACTAAGTATAGGTCAGAAAACACTCATAAGATAAATTAGTAAGTATAGTAGGGAGAAATTATTTATATTCAATCACATTTAGATAACTATCGAAATAATATTAGCATAATTCAAGTATATATTATTCTCTATAGAACAGTTATATGTTTAACAGAGTGTTAATTTTTCTATGGAAGTCTCAATTAAATCTTACTAGGCAATGAATATATAGAATAAAAGATACTATATAGTGAGATTTATTTAAGTATTATTTTATAGATAAATTAAATTACTCACAAGGCTGAGAGTCGAGTGAGTGCAGCGTCGATTGCTTTCACTGAAGCTATAGATAGTTAGAGACTGAGATAGTCAATTCGGCGAAGTGAAGGTACCCATCGTGAAGCTCGGTGATATTCCACAGATCTTCACCGTGTTAGCTCTACATGAGTCCTTACTGAAACTTTTAGCAAAGCAATAGAGAACTCCACAATGCCATAGCATTATTTACATCGCCCTTACTCGACTACATTACTGCGTCTCAAGTCAACTTTCGATATGACAGGAACACACATGAATTTCCAATAAACTATTAATCACTGGAATCGAAACTACTAACATGAATCTAAAGGTAAATTGCTAGCACACCTATCTCGAAATTGAAGTGCACCTAGCTTGCGAATCCCCCTCTTAAAACTGATATAAGACCGGTAACCACCACATCAAATCTACTGAGCTAGCTGCAAACACAGCACAGTCTCAATCGTATGAGAATCCAAGTAAAACACAAAATACATAAAAATCAGAAGCACAATAATTGCTATAAAAACAAAGGGGTTATGGATAACACATTAAAAATGATAATTACGATACTTTTTTATATATAATACTATTTGTTATAATTAAAAATATAAAAGAGTCAGAAATACTAATCTATCAAGATTGAAGTAGTTCTCGAGACGATAAATATGTAAATAGTATTATATACTAAATCACTAAAAGTAGTGTAAACAAGATTCACACACACGCTGCAGCGAATCTCGACAACGATAGAGCGTCTTCTATATACATGAGCACTTACGAGAACCATAAAAGCTCTATAGCCAGAAATGAAGCACATTATATCTATGGTATAATGTTACTAAGAATCTTAAGATATCATGCGTCACAAAAATATCAATTAAGAGGCTACATAAAGACCGTAAAACACCTAGAGAGAGAGATACTTAATATCACAAATATATTAAGTGTTTTCTCGATACATCTTCGTCAGAGATTAGTTTATATAATAATATTATTTTCACATTTACAGATTCATTAATGCGCACGGTTAACTTACGAAGTATTACACCCCACAATTTATTTAATATATTATATAGACTTAAGAGATCTTTAATTTATGATTATTAGAGGAGACACCATGCATTATAAGAACAAAAATTAAAACTCACTCAAATAGCACATGACCAATATATAAATAAACTAAAAAATAAACACTATATTAACATCAGAAGTAAGCAAGCACAGAATCAACAATCACTTTACACTATGTAAAAAACCTCGTGATTAAATGATATAGTGAGCTATTTTGCTGATAATAATATTAATTATAGATATATAGTATATTATATATATCAATTAGTGTACATAATGTTGTACAGTGAGGGACAATCTATATAAAGTAGTATATATAGTTAAAATAAAACGTACTAAAACTACTATAAAATGAAACCTAAACTGCTAAAAAAAAGAATCTTTCCCGACTTTGTCTGAGAGACTCTATTTTCAATCGAATTTTATTTGTAAACTATATATATTGGCAATGTTCCATCTACGGATAAAAAATTTGAATCATGTATCTATGATTATGGTGAGTCAGTCTCAGAGTCTGTATTATGCCAGCCCAGTAAATCATAACTAGTGAATGTAGAGTGTAGCTAGCAAATATTGCGACAGTATGGGACTTTTACATCCATTACATTCTCCCATTTCTTTATTTTATATCTTGATTATTCACTGTAGAGCTCATTTTCTCGAAGATAATCAGCATCATTATTACTATCTTCTACTGCTGTTTACATTAATAAGAATCAATCTATTACTTTTCTTACTTTTACATAATATTATTATGGGCCATCAAAATATATATATCTTTTTTATAAGAAATTTTCTTCTGTCTCTAACGGCCCCTCACTTGCTGCACTACATTTTCTCTTTAATTTATTTACATTCATTAATATCTGCGAGTTCCTAGATAAACTATTATTTGAATGTAAAAGGATAAACACACAGCTTAATTATGCTAAATTTTCATATGTATCTTCTCTACCCTCTTTCCCTTTATATTATCGGCATTCTCAGTGTATAACACACTATATCAGCATTTTCTATCATTCTTTTTTCTGCCTTACGTTATTCTTTGCCGGATTCCCTTCATTTGTTATCGCTATCAATCTACATATTTCTTTCAAATTATCAACAAATAAATATTAAAATACATCTTATCTCACTTCACAGAACACAGATCTATTATTTATTTCATATTTTCTCAATATCAAAACTTTCATAGCATAAAACACTCTTTGAATTTTTTATAGTTACAAATATAAAAAAAATTCAATAATTTTGAAACATAATAACCATAAAACCAAAATATAACTTATATAAATACCCTATAGACGAGGTTTTTTTTCCTTAGACGTTCTGCCCGTGCCCGGCCGCGCTTTTTAGCGGGTATCTCGATTACCTATTCCACTTTCTAAGCTACATAAACAAATAAACATAATATCTATACATTACCTACAATAGATAAATTTTCGCTCATTTAATAAATCACACCCTTACACTTCTTCCCAAAAACAATTATTAGTGAATACCATTCTAGCCCTGCAGACTAGATATCAAAATACAGCAACTGCTATTCAACAGCTCTTATACTATCTTAGATCATTTCTTCTATTAGTCTCGCTAACAGAAAATTGCTCTATCTTCATATTTTTCACAAAAACACATTCTGTTCAAAGAATCTTCAACGAGCCGTGGGTACAACACATAGCCGAATCCCAAATAAGCCATTTTCACCGATCTAAGAGCCGAATAAATGACTGTCTATATTTCATTATCTTGAATTATAACTAAATCTCAAAATTGGTCATTGACAAATGTGTTTATTCTATGAAGTCATCTATAATTCAATAGCGAATCCACTTATTACCCAAATCCTTTTCCCGACGTATTTTCTTTATACGTTCTATAAACATTCAAAAGTCCAAATTATAGTGTTCCCTTGTCATAAATCACGCTTGGAGACAACCTATCTCGTCCCTAAATCAATCAAATATAACGATTCTAGGTCGATTTTCACCCCGTCCCGTCTAAAAAAATTGATGGGTATAGCGTCGGCGCCTAGAAATGCGCATTACTCACCACTAGTTGTTTTCAGTTGAAATTTATTGCGCTAACTGAAAACCCACTTCATGTTTTAATAGAGTTTCACGTTGCTCTCATATATTTAATTCTCTCATAACTGCATAATAAAAAGTTTAATTTATATATAGGTTAATGGTGAAATTAAAAAAAATAATGAATAATTTATTATATTAAAAAAAAAAATACAGAATTCAAAAGTTATTAAATAAATTTTATTGAGTCAGAGAGGGGTGTAAATCATTTTTCATTAATCTTCTTTTATATCATTATATTATTATTTATCATATATGAGATATATTTATTACTTAATTATACAGTAAATTTAATATGATTAAATAATTATTATATAAGTATAAAAAAATTTATATAAATATAAAATGTTAGAAATTTTTAACTAATAAAAGGGAATTATAAATACTATTATTTATAATGTTACCGATTCACCCCTATCAATCGGTGGATCCGATTCAAACGCACCTCCACGTCCGGCTGAAAGGATAGCCATATTTATTAAAACTTTAATAAAACTTTTATTATTAGAATTTACATTTAATATAATTTATTATATATTAGATTATTATATGAAATGATTTTTGCAATAGTTTAATGTATGAACTCTTTATTATAGAACTGTTAAACACACCTAACGATATTGTCCTCGTAATTTACACTCGTTAAAAAATCAATAACTACCACAGAATAATGTTTCATTAGATATAAGAGTAAACATTCAGTGAAGAAAGGATAAGTTTATAAAATAATTATTTCCAAGTAGTCAACTTTTCGTTCAAGGTCAATAAATATAGACTATAAAAAATATAACCTTACGAAATGTTTATACGACTGAGTCTAGTGCATTTTAGAACTTGGTTATGACGTAGCTTAAAAATCTTAGTAAAGCAATTACTGTATTTACAAAGATGAATAAACAGCACGGGTTACTAGTATAAATATATTTTTTTCTATTAATATTATTTATTATTATGTATTGTTTATAAATAATGAATTATTTTACTTTAATTCAATTTAATTATATTTATATATTAAATAATATAATTTAAGACCAGTTTATTAGGCGTGTTTTTTATTAAAATATATTATGTTAATGATTCTAATATTGTGTAGTTCCAAAAACGTCCCGCCATATATATATATATTAATAATATTAAGTATATATATATATAATATTAATATTAATATATAGTATTAAATAATTATATATAATGATATTATAAATAATAAATATTATATTTATATATATATATATATTATAATATATAATTATAGTATATATATTATAATATATAATTAATTATTATCATGAGGTATTGTGAGTCATTCTAGAGTACATATTTTTCTAATTATACAATTAGTACTCTATATATAGAATGTGATCCAAGTACAAGAGTAACAAAATGTACTCTAGTAATTTGTATTCAAGTACAAAGTACCAATAAGATACCAGAATGTATACATCGTAAGCTAATAGATGACACAGAGTACACAATCTCCTATTATATCATCTGGTAAAACTATCAGTAAGCAAACTATAATATATATATATCTAACGAATAGTATATATATTTATTTAATTTATCATAATTCAGATATAAGTTTCTGTAAAATTAAGAAAATAGCAAATTAAATTTATCTAATATTAACTTAAAACTCTTTATTATTATTAGTATACCATAGTTATGGCCAAATTTAATAGTTTCACAGATTAGAATTTTTAAAACTCAAGATAACAGAAACCAGCAATTGCCAAAGAGTCCGCTACTCCTTAATATTAAGAAAATTTTATGGACAAAATATTAGTTTTTTCTTTATTTTATCATAAAGGCAGTACTATTATACTCTTAGGTTCCGAGCCGACGTAAGAAAGTGAGATGAGGACGCAAGTCACTCCTCACGCGTTCCCCCGTATATATATAATTAGAGCCAGAGATATAACCCCCACTCAGTTACTTATCGTTCTTGTTTACCCAGTTGATATATATCAGTATTTTGTTCCGTTTAAATAAAAAAAAAAAATCAATATCACTGGCCAAACTCCACCTCCATCTTTAATCCCAAAGTAAACTCGGGACATCGACCGAAAATGGTTCGAACTAAAACAAACGTAATATTTCAAATACCAATTTGTTAAACAAATATAAATATAGTGTAAAAATTGTATATTTTAATAGATAGCATGTTATTTTTTTTAATTTTGTATGTAAATTCTAGCGTTAAAAGAAACCCTAGCCCTGGTTAATATTAACCCATTCCCATTTTCGTGTAGCTTATTATATCTACGAATTTATGTATTTAGCGATAGAGAACCTTACAGCTTCTTTCCAGAGATGCTGATCAGAACCAATAAAGTTCACCCTGAGAGCTTTTGCAACATATATAATATATATATAATATATATAGGACTCGGATTGACCCTATTCAACTATGATAGCACTCACGTCAAATATGTGTGATAGTTCATTTACTACCTATTGGGAATTGAGGGACTTGTAACCAGTATACTTACTCTACACTCAAAAAATCACCACCATTCACTCCTGTGATTAGTACCTTTCTTCTCGCCTTGCCAAGAACTAATACTAAGTATCCCTTTATGCTAACGACCTCCTCATTTCCTGATTTTTTCTTATTCTTTCGATTTTCTCAGCATATGTTTCATTTTCTCCAGTATCGTGAATTACTTTCGTTGCCTGATAATCTGCACGAAGCACAGGGGCCTAGTGCAAACAATTCCGGTTTAAAAAACACATTCCAGTTCTATCAAACATAATATCTAGGACATTTTTACCGCATCCCGACTCATGTCCAAGTCTCTATAACTCTATATTTTTTCGTTTCTTTTACCATTAATATAGGAATACCAAGGGTTAATACATCCGCAACAAGAATTCTCGGCGCACCAAACAACTCTTTGAATTATGTCCAGTGTTCCTCCATCTCAGTTCTCCTTCCTGTGCACACCTAGACACAGCACAACTAACTCAGAGAGTGTCCAAATCTTTTAATCACCCCCCAACTTCCCTATGACCGTATACGAGCGAATTATCTCAGCCTGAGTACCCACCCCACCCTATTTAGCGCTAATTATGATGCGGTGTCCGGGGTAGGATTCCTCCACCACTCATCCTACGGAGGTAAGACACCTACGATTCCTCCCAGGCTAACGGCTCGATACGCCTATATAGTTTTCACATATCTAATTATTTTTCACACTTTACCTAACAGAATGTTAATTACAGCCAGACCATCGCAACCTTCCAAGATGATCCGTATATACGTATTCAATTTTTCTGTCACTATGTGATCTATCTCCTTCTACTCTATTCCGAGACTACTTCATTTTATGAAAATATTCAAAATCAATTAAATACAATTTTATCTCTATAATATTTTTAATATTTCGACGTACACTACATCCCTATGTGAATCGAGAGCCTACCATTATCTACACTCATTTCATAAAAATGCTATTCGACTTTCTCATGTGCTAATCCTTGCATCTATCTAACTATACTCTTCTTTGAGATATATTCTATTTCTATCTCTAACAGATTTACTTTTCAATTAGACCTCATTTTATATCTATTTACACCACCCTACCAAAGCTCTCTACTAGTCCTCTCAAATGAAAATTACCATAATTCTGAAAAATATTTCAACTCATTCTATCAATTAAAACATCCGAATCCCAATTCACTAACTGAAAATAGGATATTCGGAATCCTAGCTCTAGAGTCTATGTCTTCAATCCATTCATACCCATTCGACTTATATTCTTGTAACATAACTATAAACAACTTTAAATTCATATAAAAATATCATATTATACAACAATTAACCATATGTACACAAAAACACATAATGAGACAGTTTTCGAAAATAGAACATCTCTTCCACTGATCCGTATAATATTAAACATTAATCACTTATATACGTAATCTATTGTAATATATATATATATATATATATATATTATTTACTATACACACGCAATTCACTATCGTCTACAATACTTTTGATGTCTATTTCCGTAAGATCTTACCACCATAAATATACGACATTAAACCACTAAACAATCATGCCTATATTAAGTAATTACCCTATTTAATCCTAATATACAGCCTGCCTGCCAAATTTACATATAAATCCTAAATACAATTGAGTTACCTATCTTCCATCCCTCATTATATATATTAGCCAATACATTTGATCTTAAATTACAGATTTGATTCCCACACATCCTCTACACTTCTTAAACGCAAATATTGTTCCCCTAATATTATGATCAGTTTTTCTATGTTCAATCGAGCACTCTCGAGTATGCTTCTATAATTTATTTCAGATATCTATTGTTTTTTTATGTGATCTTTCCCCCTTAATCAATCTACTCCAATATATACTAATACCCATAATATACATTCCATAACCACGAATACTCTTAAGTGTAACGATCTGTGATCTCCCACTAGTAACCTAACTTATAGATCACTTTATTTAGATATTAATAATTTATTTGCGTATCTAAATTATTTTTATTAATTTACTTTCACATTATCCTGAATCACCTTATCTAGACGAAGAATCAATGGTTATACCGCTACACAGTGAGCACTACTATAAAGTTCTAATATAACATTCTATTTCCACAATAATTACCCTATAAAATAAATTATATCTCTCTATCCGAACATTTGTTATATATTCTTACGGTATAGCTGTTTGTCAAATCTAAAATAGGTAATAACCCAAGGGTAATAACCGCCATAATAATGGCAGGATAATAATCTAGGTATATATAGTGAGTCTCTCCGTACTACTTTCAGGAACGACAGTTATATAGTAGATATAAGGAGCTTATTTCCCCCTTCCTATGTAGCGTATTCTATACTGAACCACACGTCATCTTGTATATTTGGGTATCCGGTTCTCAAGCCCCCTCCCTATCAGGTGAGGTATAGCAAACTAGTATACTCTCCCCTCTGTCCCAGCTCGGCTTCGACCCTCACCATTTAGTTCTCAAAATTATATTTAATAGTATATTCTGTAAGTTGCAGATCTATAACGACGAAGTTTAATTATGAGCTATTTGGAGGTTTTCGTAATGTACTTAGCTTTTATAGAAAAATTAGTGTTTCAAATATGCCTGAAAAGAGGAATGTGAGTTTTTCAGATTTAATTATCATATATAATAAAAAAGTATTAAAAGGTTTAATATATTTTATTGAAGTGAGGGTGACAATTCACTCGTGAAGCCTGATGCTAGAGATTATATTCATTTTGGTTAGCCAAGCCTGGTAATTCTAAGAGTGAGTCGCCTGAGATTATTAAAATATAATAGGAAAAATAAAACTTGGAACAGTATAATGTATCTTACAGATAAAAGGCAGAACACGGATAGATGGTTACGGTTGTAATAGGTAAGTTATGAATTGCAGGAAGGGCTGGTGCAATTTAAATCCTTGGTGGATGTTTAAGTAGACTATATAAGTCTTGATAGGCGCTACGTGTCTATGCGGATGTAGAATAAAATATTGATTACCGTGTTAAATCATTATTAGATAAAGTTAAGATCCTAATATTTTGAATAGGATGATGTATGGATTTATTCTTTCATAATGATCAGATAAGACAGTTTAAAGTTTGATTTTGCAAACCCTTGTCAAGAAGAAATTGAATAAAATAATGAAGAAAAAATTATAAAAATAATAGTTACTTTATTTTAGTATAGAAATAAGGAATAAATGCATGAAATAAAATGAAAGTATGTTTTTAAAGGTTTATGAGTCTTGTGGAAAAGAATGAGATGATATCGTATTGGTTAAGCGAGAATGATATTAGTGAGTTAGTAGATGTGTGGAGGAAATATATCATACTGCTAGGTAAGTAAGATCCTGGCTCAGGTTTACGAATTACAACGTCGATATTTATATGTCTTTAAATGATGCTAAGAAGAAATAGTCTAGTGATAAGCGAAGTGAATAGAACAGTGATGTTGCAGGGTCTAGAAAAAAGTGGCTATAATCGGGAAGTAGAATGATCTCCAAAGATGCGATATCTATAGTAGTGTAAATTGATTTGTGAATAATATCTATGTTTTTTGAGGCCCACAATATAATACAGCTTTAAGAGTAAAGGAAACTACTCTTATTTTGAAACAAGTATCGGCGATAGAATTCTTTCCAATACTGAACGGTTATAAAATCAAACACACAGATTACATATTTTGGAAGCGGCGCAAAACTTAATTATATATAGATAGATTAGGTCCCGTAATTAAGGACTTAGGGGCATGTTAAATTTTCGTTGCGGCGAATAGTTCCTCACTAATATAGGTGATTAAGAAAGGTAGAGAGGTAAGGTTACTTAGGCTATTTCTATTTTCGACTATTGTTCATTAATCCTCTACTATCATTTGTCTGTTTTCTTAGGTATCAATGTTACGCACCTTTATATCCTCCAGTCTTGGGTGGTGAAAAAAGTTGTATGTAAATTTGAGTGAGTTGATGATTGATATTAATTAGGCTTTATTATAGAGCCGGACGTGACCAGAGTATAGAGTACGTTTATTCCGATACTCACAGTAGTAGGTAAGGCGTAAGAACCTCCATACGTCGATAACCAAATTACCAATTATATAGGAGTCGTGATATACACTTTCCCAGGGGTATAGAGTTATTAAGTCACTATATCCCTCTTCGTCCACCGTAAATGTCCGTAAGATAACACGCATGTACATACAAATATTCCTGTAACAATTACCTATAAGACCATAATGGAGTGATACCATCCCTAAGTAAGTCTTTTTTATTCCCCAATACATGGAAATTATTCATTAAAACATTATCATAAATAAATACACAGTATTATAAATCAATACAGTAATGAAGAGACAATATACTATAATATAAAGAAAAAATTATTAATAAAATATATATAGCGTAGTTATATATAATAAAAATGTACCATAATATATTACATTAGCACCGTTACCACTTTACAAAATAGCAACATAACAAAGAGCACAATAGCAGACCTATCCAAGCCACCTTATACCAGTAACATTATGAAGCAACAGTTACATGAACTGAGGAACGCTGCAGTTTTAACATCTTGAGGGTGCTACCCTCTAAAATATATTTCTTGATAATATACAAGTAGCACACATTCAACTCACATCATTAGAACCCTACTCTGAATTTATGTATGAATATCATATATACTAAGCCAATTATAATTTTGACAATAATAAAAAAAATTTAAAACTGAGAGAGATCGTAAAACATAATAGGTCATATTAATATTATATAATATAAATATATACTTAATTTAATATTAATTTATATTATATTATATATATATATATATATATAATATTAATATATATATATAATATATCACATATATAATATATTATAATATATATACTAATTAATTATAGTGTACTCAGTATTATGAAACTATAACTAGTTCAGGCTTATATAAGTTTATACTTATAAAAGATATTACACATTAAGTCAGTGAACATTAACTTCTGGAACAAATCCTTATATATATAGTATACCTAAGATAAAAACATTAGTAAGCCCTAAACCGATTATTAATATACTATCCTGTCATCTTTTTAGACGCGGTAACAACATAAATGATCAATTGATATGACCTACTATATATAATTCCCCTATTTATATTTACTGAATAGATATATTGCTCCCTTTATAATATCGCTAAATTCGCTAAAATAGCTAGATCTCATGTCCAAATAATTAATTACCTTTTAAGTTATTTCTATTACATAATAACTCTTTATTACGTATCATTTATATATATAAACTATAATATTATATATATATATATATATAATATAATATATATATATAATAATATATATATATTATATATATATATATATATTAAATAGATATATATAATATATGTGCTAATATATTTGTGAGTACTATAGAGCTTAAGTACATCTGTGTTTACAAGTAGAAAGTTTATCTTACAGCAAAAAGTTTTACTAAGATTCACCATCAACAATTAGACTTATAACCTTTATCATAAAATTAACCGCTAACCTTACGTCTAAAATATTTTTACGCGAATTTATGGCATGAGCATACTGGAATATTGCCAGAAGATCTTATATGACACTAATACCACAGATTTTTCTATTAAAAAGAGAATAATAAGCGTATATAACTTATTACTGAAACTATATAGTAAATATTATTCAAAGAAACAATATTTAAGATCAAAAATACATATTTGAAACTTCATTCGATGTCATCATATATATATATACTATATAATATTAATATATATATATATATTAATATTATATATATATATATATATTTAATATATATATAATATATTATATATTATATATTATATTATTATATATTATTAATATATATAATATATTAATAATATATATATATTTATTAATATATATATATATATAATTATTATACATATATAATATATAGTTATATAATTATATTAGTATATATTAATATATATATTATATATATATATATATATTAATATATATATTATATTTTATTAATTTTAATTTAAATATTGATATTCACACAAACCATAAAAAAAATTTGGTCCTTTAAAAATAATTTTTTATATCTAATATTATAGATACAATTTTCACATAATGAAATAAAATATATCTGGAATTATTAATAAAATAATTGTTCCTCAACATAATAAATATGATATCGATAATTGAAAATATTTTCAATATATTCTTCATTCCCCCTTCCAATGAAAAAGTTTTTCTTAAAATAAAAGAGCTTAAAAAAGTGACTTAATAAGAAGTATTTATTTAACATTCCTCTAGTTATGTAGTTGAAGCGTTTTTCGATATCTCTCACTGTCTATATTAGCAATATAGATTTGATCTAGCTAATGTATTATATTATATAAAAGTATCTAAATAAACTTATTAACATAATTATAATTAATATATAATTAAATCTTTATTATAAACATCCTAAGTCATTTATCTAATTTACGGCAGATTAATATGTCTTAAAAAGTTTATTATATGTATCAATAATTAAGTTATATATGTTAAAATAGATATTTTGCAATTACTTATTAGGACAAAAGTATATATACTTAAAACGCCCGTAAGACCCCTATTGGGTATATTAAAGCTGCTAATGACACAAAAATTAATATATCACACATCTTTATGAAATACACCTCTATAAGAATGAGAGACGTGATCAATCTAGTGAGTCAGATAACTATGAGTATATTAGTTTAAATGTTAATTCATTTATTTTATGAGTCAATATAAAATTAAGTATAATATATTATTCATGACACTTTTTATAAAATGCGTTTGTAGCCTCTTAATAGGTTTTTACATCATGGAAAACATCAGAAGATGAAAATCGACATAAAAACTTTTTTTTTCTAAAAACATTGGTTTTGTCTAGATATCTCCCCGCGACAGCATGATGTAACTCCAGTATTCGCGAAATAAAGAAATTTCTCTGGTGGAATTTCACCCCCTCAAACTCCCCTACAACGTCAGGGTTGAAGTGAGAGATTTGAAATTAGTTACCTTACCCCTCTCTAAGTTCCCTCTGAGGGTTTAAAACGCCGCTACGACCACACCTCGACCTTTCGCATAGCCTAACCGGTTAACGAAGGGTACAGCGCCAAATGATGTCACCTACGTGTGTTAGTATGCTGTATATTCATAAACAAACCGAAAAAGATTAATATCAATAAACTACTACCAAACGTTCCTATAGTCATTAATAAGCACGAGTAACCGGTCGAGTAAAGTTCGACTGTAAACATAAGCCTTCCTAGCAAACTATTACATTAATCGGAACCTAATTCAACCATACATTATTCTCCTCTGTAGCTCCAGAAATGAAAAAGTTGCATAGGTGCATTAGAAGTTAATAGGGTACATTTTCCTTTCTGAGAAATTTTACTAGGATTCCATAATCAGGTATTCCTTTCGCTTAGCTATTGTATCTACTATCAAAATACTAAACCATGTTAATTTATGAAGTGTGATTAGATTTCCATTCATAAATCATAAGAATTTCAGAATAGAGCAAGTATTTGAAGTGAGGTTTATTACTTATTTTTCATTTCTGAATACCCCTTATAAAACGTCTGATTTTACGTTATCTTAATCTGGGCACATTACCTAAGTGTATAAACCTATTTCTAGATGATCGGCCTAACTCTCTCGAGAAATAGCTCAGGTGGCGTTAAAGTAACTTTTACCTTACTTTATTACGCAAACAAAATTCGACATCTGACATGGTACTAAAAACCCATGTTATGTAGTGTGTGCACATATCTCTCTATTAATATCCCATGAAAATCTGATTAAAATCTTCCAACTCACTCTCATTACCCTTGTTAAATACAGCTTAGTGAGCAGACTTTGAACAATATGCAGATTATTTCTATCTATAATGACACTGGATAGTATTGTAACGCACTTTAGAATCATGCAACTAGGCAAAATTGCTTTTAGCTAGGCTAACATAGGCTCTATACTATAGTGTCTCAGAGACCGAATCGACGATCACATCATCAGCACATACAAATTATACTGATTTGATAAATTCTTAAATGTACTAATACATTTAAAAGTGTAAAAACTAGACAAAAATTACGTCATATTTTATATAAATTATAAAATATAATAATAATGAAAAGAAAGGGAAAAATAATTGTAATAATCCCTCTAAAATAATAAATTGGATTAAATTTCCCAAAACTTTTTTAAGGGTACTTTCCGTTTTGAGAGTAAATATATATATAATATCGATTTAATATTATCAAATGTAAATTATCCATATTAGTTATTTTTCCCTAAATAATTTGCAAAAAAGTTTTGCTGCTCCTCAAAATACAAAAACAAATTCCGTTTATTTATTTTATTACATTACATAAATGTGACTCAATATATAAAAACGAGTGGATTTGATTGGGGAAAAAATAAACTAAACAAAGTACAGAGAAAATGAAAATATAAACTATACAGAGTTATTACTAATGTAAGAATAATATAACCAGACAGTGTTGATAGATGTACTAAAAACTATTATATAGACGATATATATACAATTCAAACATTATCAACACATTAATTTGGCATTTCATATATATTATATATTTTATCCTTGAATAGACTATAGGATATTTGTTAACGTTTTTTTTATAGCCATTTATTAAGTCAACGCCAACGAGCGGATTTTCGCCGAAAAAGGGGATTTTGGGGTCGGACATAAAATTTCCATTAGCGAACATCGTAGATAACATATTGAAAAAAAAGAGAGTTATCTAAGGAGATACTATCGAATGCAACAATACAATGAATCAAATAATACTAATATTGTAATAAAATAGTATACGTGTAATGACAATATGCGTAAACGAACAATCTTCTTACTTCTAGTTTTTTTTTATTAGTATAAAAAAAATACTATCAAAAAATATTCATTATGTTATTTCTATATTTATAATAATTTATTCAAAAACAATATGAATATTATATGTATTTCTCTCAAAAAATTTATTCTAGAGAAAAAAAAGTATCTCTCGTTAGAGCCAATGTTATAGTTCTTCTTGCTCAAATAATTCGAGCAAGAGCTAGATTGCGAATCAATAATAAGCCTCGATTTGCATCATTACACATTTTATTTCAGCTCCTGTACCTATCTTAATCTTTCTGTAGATATCAAGCGAGGAATCTCATTGTTTTATTGTTCAATCATTTGTAACATAGAAGATGTTGATGCCTTTGAGAGTTCTGGTTTTTATTTTTTCACACAAACATGTAAATTTCAAGCATGGATCACTTATATAATATCATATTATTAAAATGTATATCCTTACAGATTGACAAATTTTATTTCTTTAGTGAGTGTTAATGAATAGTATCACTATAAACATCACTGAAATGTATATATATGGTTATACTAGTTTAATTTTATATTTATCAGTTATAATGTTGAGTTTTATCCTTCATTACTAAGGTACAAAATAAAAAGACTTCTTAGTTAATATCCTACTATTAACATATATTAACACAGTATAAATATACTCACTGTCATTAATTTAATCTACTAGCTATTAGGTTTATATCTTATGATAAATATATATAATATTTCTCACAATATTTTACACTCATCGATACACACAGATCTCCACCTAATATAGTGTGTCTACTTACCCTTATGAATTGATTACGATATACCGCACAAATATTCTTAATATATTAATATTAATAAAATAGTTAAGTAGATAATTGCTACAAAAATAAAATAATAAAATTTATGATACCTAATTATTTGTATTAAAATTAAAAGTTTAGGGTTTAATTCAATATGATTACATTGGGGCTTATATATACATACTCACAATAAACCATACACAATATCATTCTCCTAAATAACTATTAAATTTATAAATTTCATGTATTTACCAAAAAAAAAATTTATATAATCATATAGATATATATATTATAACTTAATATATTATTATATAATTTAATTATAAGACTGAAAAAATAATAAATATAGATATCTAGTCCCAAGAGACGCAGAAAATCAATAATTATACCAGTAATTAAGAAATTTAATATTAGCATTTTAATATCTGAATACTTACTAATTAATAAATAATTTACCATAAATATTTTAAATATATATAACTTTATCATTTAATTTTAAAATTTAGATATGGACCTATAAATAGGATACAAGGAAAATAATGCGAATTTTTATTAAGCATTTTAAGTTATAAAAAGCAATAATTAATATGCTGGTAACCTCTTATTCATACAAGACATTCGTAGTTATATATAACGAAAACAAACTTCCTGGTTTGATCCTCCTTCAAAATTTCCTTGTCTTCATGATTTTTTTATCAGTTTAATAGGCTATAAAATATAATGTATAATTTTATTATATATTTGAACACTTACTTCCTGCCATTATTTCTAGCTCAAGAACCACAACTTGAATTTAACACGAGCGAGCCAGCACCAGTAGGCCTAGGCTTAGTTATCGAAAGTGACCACACACCTCGTCGCATATACAATCTTAAAATATATTTTTTAATTGCCTCTTCAGACACATAGCTATGAAGGAGTTAATTAGTATAATATCTACCAGTAATACATAAATAAACTAATAGAAATAGTAAAAAACAAAATGTACAATAAATCCCAGAAAAATTCCACCATATTTTCAAAAATTTCAAAAACTTACCGGAATAAGAGCGTCGCCATCGCCAATATAATTATCTTCATAGTGTAAACTCAGCGAAAGATGGCTGGATCGGGTTCTCTCGCCTCGCCCGGTACACGTAGGGTAACCTAACTACATCCGATCAATCTCTCTCTT